>OY748297.1:16122398-16219444 GCA_963556515.1 Nudaria mundana | reverse complement strand
AGATCACCCGTTGATCGTTTTGGCCTGAAGCCGTATTGCCGATCATTTAGTAGCGAGTGATCTTCGAGATATCGCATGAGCTGCTTGTTGATGAGGAGCTCAAACACCTTGCAGATGACTGAGGTGACAGCTATGGGTCGATAGTTGCCCGGATCAGACCGATCACCTTTCTTGGGGATCGATTGTACGTTCGCCTCTTTCCAGACCTCCGGCACGATTCCTGTGGAGTAAGACAGGCGGTACAGACGAGTTAGTACAGGAGACAACTCAGCTGCGCATTTCCGTAGTACCACAGTCGGAACGCCGTCAGGGCCACTGGCTTTCCGCGTGTCGAGTGATCGCAGCACTGCCCGTCAGGCATAGTATAGCCACAGTTGGCGATGGCGGGGGGCTGCAGGCCACGGTCGTCGACCCGGGAATTAGCCGCAAAGAGGTCTGCGAGCATATCCGCTTTCTCTTGGGCTTTGTGAGCCAGTGTTCCATCTGGGTAACGCAGCGGTGGCAGCGAGGTCTGACAGAAGTTAGATTGCACGGCCTTGGCCAGTTGCCAGTATCCACGGCTGCCCGTGGGATGGGAAGTGAGCTCCTGACGAAGCCGCGCGATACGCTGGGCATCCGCTCTCTTAAAGGCCCTCTTGCTGGATTTTGTGGCCCGGTTGTACGCTGCTTTGAGGTGGCCCACGTTTGGGTCGCGCACAGCCCGAGCCCTGATCCAGGCGCGATATGCCGACTGTTTTTGTCGAACAGCTTTGGCACAATCTCGCCCGAACCAGGGACGGGCTCTGCGGATACTGGCGACATCAGTGAAAGGGATGTAATATTCCATCCCTAAACTGATCTCGCCAGCAATCGCAGAAGTGCTATCTGAGGGAGCCTTTCCTACAAAGCAGCGCTGGCTCCAGGGGACGGACGCATAGTAATCGCGTAGACCGTCCCAATCCGCTGACGAGTAGTGCCATAGTCGTCGTGACATTTGCACAGCACGTGCAGGAGGTGATACCTTCATGCCAGCGTGAAAAACACAGTGGTCGGAACTACCCAATGGGGCTCCTACCGAAACACTGTACTGGGCTGGGCAACTCGTCAGCAGTAAATCCAGCAGAGCGGGCGCGTGATCTGACCTGTCTGGTATCCGGGTGATCCCGCATACCATCTGGGTCAGACCGTGGGAGAGAGCGAACGCATGTGCGGCCCTACTCGCATGATCAGTCTTGAGGGACCCCAGCCATTCAATGTGATGGCCATTGAAGTCCCCCAGAAATACTAGGTCAGCGTTCGGGAACCGCACCTGCGCTTCATCAGCCGTCTCGCTGAGGTACCGGAAGAGCTTTGTTGTCTCAGAATCCCCTGTGTGGAAACGGTAGACGCACACATAGATCTGGCTCATAGAGCCATGGTCTACGTGCAGCCAAAGGACAGAATTGGAGGGGTTCTCTAGGCAGGGCAACCGGCGGCAGCAAACATCCGCCCTAACGAACACGCACACCCCGGCTTTGTCTCGAAATTGTTCCTCGATGACATAGCCGGGGTAACACAGGTAAGACGTGTCGTCAGGGCGGCGTATTTGTGTCTCCGTGAGGAACATCACAGCGGGCCGTGCCGTCTCAAGGTGATGGTGGACGGCATCGAGGTTCGCATGGAGTCCACGGACGTTAGTGAACTCCACCTCGAAAAGTGAAGTCGTGGGGTTTCCTAGGGCCGCTGTGTAACGTTTACTTTTTTTTTGTTGCACTGCCATTGTAGATTTTGAAGACGAAGAAGCGTGAAGACAGGGCGACATCTGGTGCAGCAGTAAGTGACAAAGCGCAGGGGCTAGCTTTGTCTAGAACCGTGTGGTTAGGTCGGAGCCGACTCGCCGGACGGAAGGGCTCCCAAACCCCCCTGATGCAAGGCCGCCGCTACCCCACACCGGTTACCACCCGGAGCGGCGATCCCACATCAGGATTATGCGCAACATGTGGGGCAGCCTCCTGGGGTAGTTGGTCCCAGGCGGGACCCATGACTGTGTTGCGGGCGGCCACGGCAACGCCGCTGCTAAGGGTCTCCCTGGCCGGCGAATCGACACACACCACCCACACTAGACTCCGTTTCGCCCCCACTGGTCCCATGCCTGCTGCACCATACATCGCCCCGGGCCCGGCGGTGCAGCTGCTGAACCCCTAATGCAACTCAGCCTGGGCTGGGTTACTTGGGGGGCTTTAGCACAGCTGCACGGTGGTACCCCCCCGGACCAACACTGTTGTACCACCTGGTACCCATGTAGGGGCCGAAGCCACTCCATAGGTACCATAAATTAACGACCCTCGTCCGTTGATCAGCAGGTGCGCCACTAGCAGGTGAGGTCGCTGGGGCTCTAAAGATGTTGGTAGAGCCCCTTTAAACCTAAAGGTCTAATACCTATGCAGAACTACATACAAATAATGTATGTAGTTCTGCATACATATTACCGTTGGGCTCTGTACCTGTGTTAAAATAGACCTAAACTAGAGCTGAGTATGTAATACTGTGTGTGTGTAAGGCATTTCTACACTACACAGTTATATAAAATTTACTACTTTGTGTGCCATACTCTTGGTTAAACATGTTGATAATGAAAAAACTTCAAAAATATCTGTAGTACCTATGTACAATATGTAGTGATACTCATAACACATGTTCTATAAATAAACGAATCTTTTCTTATCTTATCTACTTGTTGTTTTTACTACCTACGTGATTTTATCATAAGTAGGTATAGGTACTAAAAATGTCGAAAAAAGCCATATTTAATCAAATGAATATTAGTACTTACTTATTATTAGTAGGTATTAAGTCTATTAATGAAATTAATAGTATTATTGCCTAAAAATGTAATGATTTTATTAGGTATGCAAAATCATTATTATTACCTACTTATTCATTATCTTTGCAGATATATAAGACCATATTAACTTTTCTGACGTATGTACCTAATCTGGTAACGTTTACTCGGGAATTAGAAGTGAGAAAACTATGCCACACAGGAGAAGCCACGGGCGTCCGCTAGTTATGAATACACCTCAAAAGGAAATTACTTTTCAGGTTTAAGATTAGACTAGATTGTGCAGAATACATAAAATATACTAAAAAAGCGAAGTTATTTTATAATATGTTTTATTTTTAGTATTTTTTACTAAATAAATCGTAGAAATTTTTCTACTATTTATGTCTGTACATTTAATAAATATAACAAAACATTAGTGTGAGTGATTAAAAACATTAAACAATTCGAAAAAAGGTGTTAAGATTTATTTTCTTACCTACGCTTATTTCCAAAGCTACTGAATGGTTTTTCTTGAAGGTGCACATATATATTAATCTAAGCTTAACACAACACCATTCTAAGGTTGTGTTTCATAAAATCTGAGAGCAGGAAGAAAAGTTAAAGAAAATATTTAAGATGGCATGAATTATCGCAGTATGTGCCACAGGAACGAGTTAGTTTTAAACAAATCTCAAAAGGAAATTACTTATTAGATTTAAGGTATCTAGCCTCAAACCTAATCAGAAATATCTACATAAAATACACTAAAAAAAGCAAACTTAATTTTAATTTCCTGTCCTGTACATTTTCCAAAAATATTTTAGCAGGAAGTAATAATATAGTAGTAAGACGAATCTTGCTCATACGTGACGAGAATATAAAGTATAAGAGCGAAGTGTTATGAGGTACGAGGATAAGATATATTTCTAGAAAAGGTCCATGTTACACGATCCTGCGCTAAAACTGTTTATGTACGTTACTAATGTTGCAGTTTCAGTGAGTTGGGTCACGGTAATTCACTGAGACATGTGTAGGATATCAGTTATATTCCACGTATTATGAGACAACCGTGTCTTCGTTCGTCGCAGAAGAAATAGGTAGGTATAGTTCGCGAGGCGTATGCTGAGCGTTGCATTTTCTCGATAAATGCACTTTTCAAAACAATGTTTTTTTTTCAATTTGAACCCGTGGTTCCTGAGATTAGCGAATTCAACCTAAGCCAACAGGCACTTTAGCTTTATAATAATAGTAGGTATATACCTCCATAACTGAGTGATGGTGTATAAGGAGCCTTATCCGACCTCGACTACCAGTGGTGCTCCTATTAACTACCTGACTAGGATCTGCCAAACAGAACTGCAGTTACCGATAATAGACTCGCGTTCTAGAAATAGGAATCACCGCGAATTTATTGTAAGAGAAAAATCTATAATAGACCGGTCTTAGGATGGGTGACCATTTCTTAAGACACTGAGACCCCTCCGTGTCTCGGAGAGCACGTTAAGCCGTCGGTCCCGGTTGTCATATAAAACATCTATATGACAAGATACTCGTATATATATCTAATTTATTTTTGTTTACGTATGCTTAGTCTCTGATCCCTGGCGAAAAGAGTTTTAAAAGTAAGCCGGTGTAATAATGCTATCTAGTGCGCTGGAGTTATCTATCCCTAGAGAATTCAATCCGGATCCACTAGCACTATGTACGTATATTTTATTTATAAACGTCTCATGGTTATAAAAGGTTTCTTACTTACGGTAGGAGAGATTTCCATTTAAGATTTCTCTTAAGACCATCTTAGTTTCATAGCCCTGTATATCCATATTACAAACTCATAACTTATGCTCTTTAAAAAAGTTACTAATACCTACTTTGAATCATGAAGTTCCCTCATAAAAGAAGATTATCTTGATTAAATAGAAAACAGTTTTGCTCGAAAGCGCTTCCGTCTTTAGTATTTATGAGGTACCTCGGTGCTTCAAGATATTCCAGTAGTATCTACTAGTTCGTTGGCATGGATTTATTACATCTTGACTATACATCAAGAATGGACTTCTCTCGATGTTTAGTTACAAATCCCTGTGTACCTTTAGCCGTTTATGCGGTGCACGCAATGAAAGCTTTTATAAAGATATGTAGTTTATACTTTCGATTGTTGGCACTTGGTGGAACCTATTTTCACCTGTTTCGCTTTTCAGCATTATTAAAGGTGTTTTACTTCACTGTCTATGGTGAAAATGAATCTAATAAAGTTGTGGAATAGTGTAAAAGTTTGTTTGTTCATCATGTATTATAAGGAATATTTTTAGACATTTATGCTAACATTTTCTTTTCGGATCCGTTCATAGCGTGATGTTGTAAAGTCTAAAAGTTATTTTACTGTTATATAGCCCAATAGCGGAAGACTGCAGAGTCTTCCTCTATAAATAGGCTAAGGGCTATATAATCGTAAAATAACTTTTCAATTCAAACCACTAGTTCATTTGAGTAGTGTAAGCAAATAAATGAACCTAAGTTAATTCTTAAAACCTTATTATTAGTAGGTACTGAGCAGATTAATGACCTTCTTTTCAGTAATATCTAATGCAGTTTATTTATCAACGTACACAAAACAGAAATCCATAAAAAATACTTTACAAGGTTCGGTTCCAATTTGAATTCCTAACTACTGTTAGAGTGAGAAATTGAATCGACTACAAATAACCCGAGTACATCACTAATATAGATATGATCCCATCTCTAGCGCTGGTAGTCTAGACTTAATTTAGGTGAATTGGCATTGTTTAATGGCGGCTATTGTTATGTTGTTTGCTAAATATTAAATAAGTATATCAACTCCACACATACCGGCAAGCGCAGTGTGGGACAGCCACCTACTAGATAGACCGACGACTTAGTAAAAACAGCTGGGTCTCGTTGGATGCAGATGGCAAAGGACCGGACACACTGGAAATTCATTGGCCTTGGGTTCAGCAGTGGAAAGTGATAGGCTGAAATGATGACGCTCACATATAAACGATAATTCTATTTAATAGTATACACTTAACCTGACAAATTAGCTGTAGGTAATGATTACATGGGGGAGATTAAAAGTACCAGCGTTAAAAGAAAAAATACTAGAGACCGACAAAGTTTGAATATCAAGAAAAAAACAGAAAAACTAAACTAAACACGAAAAATCTCTAAAACTATAAATCGCAATTGAATATTTTACTTCAAAAGTTCACCTCTATCTAATATCTAATATCGCTACAATAACCGTTCAACTGGAAATAAGCTTTTGGTTATCTGCATTATAATCACCTAATAACGTCGATTAATAACTTTCAAAATAAAAAAGTAAACAATTACTTAAGTTCTAAAGCTTAGAAAATATTCCATATTCTGTGGTAAAAGCTCGAATTCAAAATTACTTTTTTTCGAATCATAATAATGAAAACTCTTTGGTGAGTACGAAAATATTTGAAAGAAGTTTAATTTGTTTTTATTCATCGGATTTTAAATCGTTTTGCCGCCTTGACTGAAATATATTTTTAACTGGTAAAGCTTAAATAAAATTAGGGTTCGTTTCAAAGTTATTATTTTGGTGGGTTATGTGGAAGTGGATGGGTAGTAGCATATTTTTATAATTTATATCAATCAATCATCATAAAATCACGTTTATCCCGCGCGGGGTTAGTCAGGGATCCAAAACACACCTATGTAAATTTTCGCTCGTATTGCACTCGTCGTACGCACGTATCAAGGGACGGGCAAACTCTTCCTTCACATGCGAAGTACACCACGCATTATGACATTAGAACAGGATCTGGCCTATACAATTTGTATGGTAACGATCACACTGGTCGTTCACCATGCTGTCTTACGCGTCACCGCGCCAGATTCGCGTATTCCCATGCTATCCCACGCGTACGCCGTCACACACGTTAAAGTGTCATAGTGCGTAGATAATGTAAACGTCAGTCGCCGTAAGACGTAGGACCAGTGTATCGCTGTTGCCACGTCTCGTGGCATACATCGTATGTGAAGGACCAGTGTGTTTTAAGCTGTACGATACGATTACGTTATGACGCTGTGTGCCAAAAACCAAAGCTCTTAGGAAAAAAGATGTTCATCTCTATAGTGTGGTGGCTGAGGGTCAAAGTCACGTCACCGAAACGCAAGACAACCGACAAAACGAGGTTCGGGCTTCTATACTTACCATTATCCTTTGCCTTACATATTCTTTATTAGAGACCTGTGTTCGTAACAGTAAATAAATGATGTGAAAAAATAATAATAATGAGTACCTACCCGAACCACCAAAAAACAACGCCATAAAACACCTTCAATTTTAGTACAGAATTTTATCGCCTGATTCAATGCCTTTCCAGTGATCTCAATTTATGTCACTCAATGAGGCGGGTGTTATGTCACTCTTGACACAGAATCCTTTAACAGATATGTCCTTCATTTTGAGGTCACGTAGAAATATGGTATTATACCTACGAGTATACTAAGTACTTATCTGTAAGAAACCATCTCGTAAAACTGTTAAAATTTGTAAAACCCGGATCTTGATTGTGGTTGAAGGAAAATCGAAAATTGAGGAACAGTACTGGTTTAAATGAAAAAGGGAAAATAGACTAGAGGAAAGACAAGTGGGGGTATCCGAGGATCTCACATGCCGTGGAATATATAGCATAAGCTTTTTTTTTGACAATCTCAAGTGAGAAGGTGGTAATTACCCGGTTCAGTAGACTATTCGGACAGGGAAAAAGCAAGCTTTCAGCTTCGGCATAATACCTAGGTTCAAGTGAAGTAATTATAAATGTTTAAGTTAGTTTTTGTAGGTTGCCTGTACATAACATGTTTTTATTGTGACGTCGAAGTGTATTCTAAAAACATGTACAAGTAGAACACTACAGAACAATATTATGTATCACGAAAGTATTATAGTGTTGCCAAAATCCTCTACGGTCTGGTTTGTTCAAAACCTCGTTTGTTGATCAGGAATACCCATTCGATGTAAAATAAAAAGCAAACACATGGACAATATCGGTATCAAATGACATTTTCTTCATGAATATTTCATAGTATGAGGCTTGATGCCAACATGATATTATATTTACCTGGAATTCAAGAGCAATTTCGTTTTTCCATTGTAATTCAAGTTTTTAAATCTAACTATATTTTTTTAAATTATATTTTTTTTTTGTATTTTATACTTTTCGTTGTAATTTGTGATGATTCTTTGTCAGTCAGTCAAGATATTTTTCAATACAAGGTTTTATATACTCGTAGCTATTTCGTTCTGTACCTTGCACCGGGAATTTACATACATACATACATAGGTGAGGCAGTGATACAGAGGTGTGCAAACACACTCACACCTCGCCAGCTATGTTAGGTCCCATTTAATAGGGGGCGAGCCTATTGCCATTTACCGGGCACAAGTTCCAGACTCTGGGATAATTATCTGGGTAAAATTCTAAACACTGTTCATTACATAAATTGTGTATCTGGGATGGAAATTACATCGTCAAACTTACGTAAGTTTCAGTACTTATAGGTGTTCTAATGTTGTCAAGATAGCAAAGTTACTAGGCGCTACCTGTAGTGTGCGTTCGGACTTAATGTGAACACACACATTCGATCAAATAAAATTATAATAATACTTACCTAAGTTTATTTGATCGAGGACACAATATCCTAATAATACGAGTATGATGTACGAGTATGATATTGAAAGAAGACTGACATTTTTTATATGAGAAATCGAACTAATCAACTGACCCGGTTTACAGATATGTTGACGTTTTGTTTTTAAATATTCATGTTTGCACTAAAAGTATTTCTAGCCAAGCTGTCCTTCGCTTGTCCATCTTTCAGTCAGTGTACCGCACGCCGAGTAAGATGACCAAATTAAAAACTGTAAACAAAAACAGTATGTATTGATGGGTGGATGTTTGTTTCTCTGGCACACAAATACCTATTACTGAATGTGTATTGACAATTTATTTTTTTATAAGCTTTATTGAAATAAAGAGGGCGTTATCATATTGATAATGTTGCCCTCATAGGGCTTAGCGGATTATTTGTTAATCCGCTAAACAAATTAACATAATCAAGAAATTACAGTTTCGTGATTAAATACCTACCGATTTATTAAGATATTTCTAAATATATTGTATATTGTTTTTGCACGGTTAGACAGAGGGTCTGCAAGTAAAGTTAAATTGTCAGCTACGTTTTGATTAGTAATGTTGAGGACCTCTCTGTGCCCACAGAGAGGTCCTCAACATTACTAATCAAAACGTAGCTGACAATTTAACTCTCACTGCGATACATTCTACAAAAATGTGATGAATATCCTCAACCAATCCACACAAAGTGCAAAAACTTGACAATGAAAATACTCGTAGTTTTACACATTAGAATAACATGGGTAACTTTTTATTCCGATACCGTGTACCCGTGGGTATTGGCTACTGAGAAAACTTCTAAATAAATAAAACTGTAGAGTGACTGTTCACTTTAGACTACCTAAAAGAGACAGTCTATCCCTGGAGATAATGATTTTTCACATTTCACGTTTCAATATTGACGTGCCCGTCCACTTCATTACTTAAAACGACGATTTTCCAAGTATTTCAGTCCACTCGTAATTTTTGACCCAAATAATCACGACCCTCCTGAGAATTTCTTTTATTCAAATGTAGCTTTGTCATTTTTACAGAAATTCGCTAACGTATTAATAATAGGTACTAACTATTACTCGCGGCTTTGCGACAGGACAATAACTTTACGTTATGATAACTTTGTTGCCTGCCATCCCACATTGATCAGGTTAATCTATAGGGTCCATATTGGCACACATAAAATATTTAATCCTATTCTTTTTCTTACTACCGATTTGTGTTCATAATCATCACTCTTCATAATTTTATTCTTCATGATTTTTTATTCATACATTTTATTACTATCATCGGAACTCATAACAGTTAGTGATTATAATTTTTTTATTAATACTGTTACTACCAAGAACCAGTTTAATCCATTTTTTTTTTCAGATCTTTTTTCTTCATAACATTCTATTATCATATTGCTTTAATTAATAATGTTGTTACTACGAACATACTTCAACTCATAACGTCGTTGTTCAGAATAGCTTACTTTATAACAGATAATTATCTATAGGGTAGCATCTCGTTTCTGGTAGCAATTAATTGCTAAATCTAACAGTTCCTAAATTCTTAGTCTTGGTTAATCAATCTATATTCAAATTTAAAAAGAATGGAAGTTTCGTACTCCCATTTTTTTTATTACTTCACTAATTTCTATTTAGTTATGTATATTAGTTTTTAGTCCCGTACATTATTTGTGCCGTGACTAACAAAGCAACAAAGACAGTAACTAAATCTTGTCATTCTTTAGATACTATTACAGAGTTGACAAGTCCATTAGGTGACCGTCGACGTGTTTCCGAAGTTTAGTCAATTGTATCCGTTAATTTCCTGAGGGCTTCAATTAGACGGGTTCATCTCTATATATAAGTTCGTCTCCTAAGGCTTATTCATCTACACCTACAGTATCTATAGTTAGCATCTATTACTTGGTCCACGGTATCGTGTTTACATTCATATTTACGTACCTAAGTACATACATAAAGTTATGCCTCTTTCCCACTCCACGGACCACGGACTTCCACTTGCTACGTTCCTAGGTACCTACCACCTTGGCGTATATACGCCTACTACTACTTAAGGCACCTACATAATAATATCTCTGTATACATTGTTAAGGAAATATAGCTTGTGTGTCTAAGAAGCGTATAATATTGATATTAAAATCTATAGGTAGCTATGAAATAAATTGATACAAAAAAATAAGGTTGGAAATGCACATTACAAGCAAAACAGAATAACTAACAACCTATATTGACTTATAATATAACCAATATGAGACATTACGGCCAATTTCTGAATTGAGAATTTAAAGTCCATTGAGTACACCAAATGTCAAAATTCAGAAACAAATTTCAAATGTCTGGCGATTGTGGGCGACTCTCTCACAGTACACAATATGTGTACTACGAGTATTAAAAGTGGCTCTCAATTTGGCGTAATTTAACATTGTAGGTAGTTAGCGGACCCTAAATTCTAAAGCCAGTTTTGGACGTGTTATCACGATCCACAATTGCCACAGTACTTAATAGTAGTAAAGTACGTAAATGGTATACACAAGTATGATATGCATATGCATTGGCGTGGATTGGCCCATGTTGAGCCGATTATGTGTGCTGGGGTCTTTACAATATTATTTGTCGGACGGTTCATGTGCATGCAAATTATATTTTTTTAATATCATTATGTGTACTTACCCAATAATTACCATGTTCTTACTACATTATTAGTAATCAGAAATTGTAATTATTATAAATGTTTTGTAAAGTATCAAAATAGTCACAAACAAAAGTGTCCGTTAATATCAGCCTATATTTATCTTTGTTGTTATACAGGGTGTTACGAAAGGGTTATATCAACCCGAAGCCAGCATCATCAGCTGGTCGACCATAACCCATTTCGATATATGGCGACCGCCAAAGAAGAAAAAAAAAGTTTATCAAAAAATTTAAAAAGATATTTCAAATCAAAACAAACGTGTCCCAACGCTACGGCTTGACGTAGCTACTACTAGACAATGAACGCGTGGTACGTATGTACAATGCCCTTGGCGATGGCGCGGGCGTCGCGGCGGTGTGGGCGTCCTTAAAGGATTATTTTTGTTTATGTAAATAAAATTTTGAACAACACATAGTTATGTTTCCCCAGATCCTCGTCAGTAGTTCGACAGGTGCACCACATGCAAGTGTTTCTTTCTTGTTAAGTTTCTTGTATAACAGTGCTAAATGCGGCTTCGACTCGACTGCATACACAGTATTTTTAGGTATCAAAACTCACGGTAGGTACAACTCCCGGGAGCGCTCAAATTGCCTTCTGATGCTCCTACACAAAGCATCATCTCGTAATACTCTTCGTTACTCAGAGCCATTACTACACAACACAATCACTATCACACACAACTTGACACAACTCACAAATTAACACACTAAACAATTATTTAGCTACCTCACTGCACAAAGCAAAGAATGCAACTGAACTGACCTGTGACCTTGCTAAATGATTTTAAATAAATTTCTAGAAAACTTCGTGACCCGACCGAGCGCTTCGTGTTCATGCGGGCGGCATCGCTTGATGCGAAACTGAGACAAAATGTTCCTACCAGGAGTGAGACGGAAGGCTTTTCACAGGCGCGCATTATTTGTACCTATTTTGATGTCGATGACCGAAGCAGCTGATTTTAGCTAGTGTTGTTTAAACAAGTGTGTATTTTATTCGGTAATAATGTTTTTTTTTGAACTTTTTTTCTTCTCTGGCGGTCGCGACATATCGAAACGGGTTCTGGTCGACCAGCTGATGGTGCTGGCTTTGGGTTGATATAACCCTTACGTAACACCCGGTATATTATACATGTATTATGTCTTAAAATATTTAACTCAATTAAGTTACATACTTGAAGCGCGCTCCTTAAAATAAACATACGATAACAAACAAGTAAGAAGCTTAACATAAATGGTGTCTCACGTAATAATGTACACGTAATAACAATTTATATTATGTACTCATACTAGCTATATATTATTATTGCTTCAGTTTTTAAGGCAACACACATAAAATCTAAATAAAACTATACCTACTATTTAAGCGAAATAAGCTACAAAGCGATGTTATAATGTCGCTTGTTTATTGTAGGTACTTGTTTATAGGATATCAATGTAAAACGAATGTAACGAATGAAAATACACTAATAATAAGAACTAGTTATCACGGCGAACTTTGTATCGCCTCAAATATATAAAAAAAAATAAAAAAAAATAATATTTTAATATTTCATGCAAATGTATGTAAATTGAAAAATGCGACGGACGGACAGACAGACAGACACAAATTGTCGTATTCGTAGACTGCCTCGGTGGCTCAGTGGTGTGAGTATGCGACTGCCGCCCCTGAGGTCCCAGGTTCGATTCCGGGTCGAATCAAATTATTTGTGTGATCCACAAATGTTTGTTTCGGAGTTTGGGTATTTTCTATGTATAATATGTATGCATTGAGAAATATATAAGTATGTTTATCAGTCGTCTAGATCCCATAACACAAGCTTATATTAGCTTAATTTGACGTTGTGTAAGAATGTCCAAAAATATTTATTTATTTATTAAATATATCATAGATGTTTTATAATTTAACTCAATTAATTTAACATTGTAGTTAGCGGACCCTAAATTCTAAGGTTAGTCTTATCTTATTATTATTATCTTATCCACAATTGCCAAAGTACTTAATAGTAGTAATGTAAGTAAGTACCTACCCGATAATTACTATGTGCTTACTACATTATTAGTAATCGGAAATTGTAATTATTATAATTGTTTTGTAAAGCCCAATTGGCTTTATTTAATTTATTCATAGAATGTCAAAATTTTACAATTTCATGTCAAGCAATATTATAAAAATACTAAGTAAATAAACAATTAATTAGTCTGAAAATAAAAAAATAAAAACAGTCACAAATATACGTCCTGCATCGTTCCTGGTGCAAAGGTGCCCATGATGCTGGCAGCATTGCCCCGCTGAATGGCAATGGACAATCTTTGCACCAGGAAAGACCCAGAGCGAGCGTCACCGGACCTCTCCCTAATTCAAATAAAGTGGGTACCTATTAATACATCAAAATAGTCACAAATAAAAATGTCCGTTTAATATTTATCTTTGTTGTTATTATATTATATTGTCTTAAAATATTTAACTCGATTAAGTTACTTGACGCGCGCTTCTTATAATAAGCACAGGACAACAAACAGGTCACAACAACATTAATGATTATTAGAAATTATTTCACAGGTTTTATCTACTTATTTTAAATCACAGAAATTAAAATGTTATTGGCAGGATTCTAACCCACGGCCTTTCCTTTACAGGGAGAATGCTCTGGCCAACTGAGCTACGATGACCAATACCGACAACATCCAATCTTGGCTACATATCATAATTTCTAGATCGCGGTGTCAAGGTTAGCATTGAGCATTCCCCCTGTAAGGGAACGGCCGTAGGTTAGAGTCCTGCCAATGACAGTTTAGTTTTTGTGATATATTTATGACTAACGAAAGCCCGCCGATTCGCCCGCTTGACAAATTATATACATAAAAACCCTCCTCTAGAACCACTCTTTCCATTGGTGAAGAATGCATCAAAATCCGTTGCGTAGTTTTAAAGATCTAAGCATACATACGGACGGAAGCGACTTTGTTTTATACTATTATGATATTTATATGAAAATAATCAATTTTCGTCTTTGCTGAAATCTACATTAAAATCTGCTTTGTACTTACCTTAAGAGATAATTTACAGGCAGTGGAAATAATATAAGTAATATGTAGTTGAAGAAATTGCTCAAACGCTTCTACTCGTAGCTATGTTTTATCACGTTTGTCTGAAAAGGCACAATTTTTCTGCACTCCATTTCGAGCTATGCTTTTATATTCATTTTTTTGTATCAACTATACTGAGAGTGAAAAGAAATATATAAAAGATTCCTATTTATTCTTGTAGAAATGCACTTGAATGCTTCCCTCAATGTACCTAGTTCGTGCCAGGAAAGTGTTTTCAATCTAAAAATATTGCGAAACACAAGCATTTTAGTTTTCAAATATTCAAGTTATCTCCAGAATATTAAGGGCAGGTACTTTCGACTTTAAAAGTTACATAAAATATGTTCTAAATGTGACCGAAGGACACGTGAGTATTTTATTTGGTTCCAATATTGACTGCGATCAATGTTCAAAGTACGAAATCTTATTTATTTAGGAGCACCTTAGCGAGTTCAAAATGGTCTAACTGTTAACTTCATGCAAATATACATACGTTCGAATTTACGAGAAAATTGTTTCTCCTACTTTTGTGAAACTGACGTACTTACTTAAGTACTTACCATCTAGATTATCGACAATAGGTACTATACAAATTCAAGTTAAATATTTATTTACAGTAGGTGTTACAATATACTCGTACATGGGTAATTCTACTATCAATATTTACAATAGCTACAGCTATTTGATATCGATACCTGGTCGACTCGATTGGTGCTGGGCAAAGAATGACTATAATAGCTAATCTATATATTTAATACGACAATTTGTCTGTCCGTCCGTCGCGTTTTTCAATTATAATTAATAATACATACATTTACATGAAATATTAAAAAAAAAAAAAAAAATTTTTTTATATTTGAGGCGATACAAAGTTCGCTGGGATAACTAGTATAATATATAATATCGACATCATCATGAAAATCAGTCGATAGGAAGACACTGCTGGGCATACGCCTCCCCCAGAGCTTGCCACAACATTAAGGCTGCCTTTCGACCAGAGATGTGGTATGTAGCTACGCTGCGAGGATGTGCTTGTGGACCAATGAAAATGATTGTGCTATGACATCCTGTGTGGACAAATGAATATGATTGGTGTACGTCAAACGCATCCATGGCAACGAAGCATAACACATCTCTGGTCGAAAGGCACCCTAATAAGGTCTTGCGCTGTTCACATCCAGTGAGTTCCCGTGACATTAGTTTGACGTATTTACTTGTTGTTTGGGTGAATTCACCAAGATAGGATTATTTGTGTTGTGCTATAAAATATGTCTTTAGATGTGTAAAATTTAGAAATAGTGTATTTGAGAACGAATAGTTTCAGATATTTGTTTTTGTGTGTGATCGATTACTGAAAAAAAATTAAATGAATTATTATTGTATTTTTTTTTTTTTTTTTTTATATTTAGGTCGACAAATTGACGCCACTCGCCTGATGGTAAGCTGAGGCGACGTCTGGCAATTGAGGGCGACTCTCACAGTACACAGGAATACTATAGAGAGTGGCCCTCAACTTGACGACCCTGTAATGTGCCTCTTCACGCTTCGCTTAAAGAGCCCAGGGTTATATGTTGGAGGAACCGCGTGCGCAGGCAGGGCGTTCCAAGCCACCATCGTTCGGCAGAGAAACGATCGTTTAAAATGCTCGGTTCTCGCGAAGACGGTTTCCACGGTATGAGGGTGACATCTCTGCCCGGCACGCGTTGTTCGGGATCGGAAGGGAGAGGGTGGGATCAGGTTGAAGAGCTCTTCAGAACACTCACCGTGGTAAATACGGTAGAACGCGGCCAAGGAAGCAATTGTTCGGCGCTGGGCTAGCGGCTCAAGGCTTCCCGTTACCTCCGGACAGTCTATAATGCGAACAGCGCGTCGCTGCATAGCGTCGAGTGCGTCCAGCAAATACTTCGCGGAGCCGTCCCAGAGGTGAGAGCAGTATTCAACGCAGGGTCTAATCTACAAGATTAACACAAAAGCGTTTTGTACAGCAGACACCTCTGGTGCGGTGTAAAGAATCGCTTTACCTTGTTCAGTATTCCTAGTTTCCGCGAAGCTAGCCCAATACATCTCTCAATGTATTTTGTGTTATTGAGCTCTCGACGAACGTCTATGCCAAGGATGTCTAGATTGTCCTTCATTGGTAATATTGCATTCTGAAGAGTGGGTAGGGGAAGGAAAGGGGATTTTTTCGCTGTAAATGCACACGCCTGTGTTTTGTGGGCATTGAACTCGACCAAGTTCTCGGCACCCCATTGGGAGATACTGTCGAGGTTTCGGTCGAGATCACCCACGAGATGTCGTCTCTCCTCCTCTATCACAGATCGCCCCGCCGTCGGACGAACCGAGTAACTCCCGTGCAATGTACTGTCATCTGCATAGCAATGAATGTTCCCGAGGGAAAGCATATCATTGATATGCAGAAGAAAGAGAGTTGGTGACAGTACGGACCCCTGCAGTACCCCGGCATTCACTTGCAAAAAGCGAGAAGCCTGGCCCTCGCAGAGGACCTGCACTCGGCGCTCGTTTAAAAAACTGGCAATCCAGCTGCACAGTTGAGGAGGTAGATATGACATATGCCGGAAGCTTGGAAAGGAGCGAAGCATGCCAGACCCTATCGAAAGCTTTGGCGATGTCCAGGCTAATAGCCAAGGACTCGCCGAACTTTTCCATAGCCTCACCCCATACATGCGTGACGAATGCCAGGAGGTCACCCGTTGATCGTTTTGGCCTGAAGCCATATTGCCGATCATTGATTAGCGAGTGATCCTCCAGGTATCGCATGAGCTGCTTATTAATAAGAAGCTCGAGCACTTTGCAAATGACTGAGGTGACAGCTATGGGTCGATAGTTGCCTGGATCGGATCGATCCCCTTTCTTGGGGATCGGTTGTACGTTCGCCTCCTTCCACGCCTCCGGCACGAGGCCCGTAGAGTATGACAGGCGGTACAGACGCGTTAATACTGGAGACAACTCAGCAGCACATTTTCGTAGCACCACCGCCGGAATGCCGTCAGGGCCACTGGCTTTTCGCGTGTCGAGTGACCGCAGCACAGCCCGTACATCACATTGCCTGATATCAATATCAGGCATAGTGTGGCCACAGTTGGCGATGGCGGGGGGCTGCAGGCCACGGTCATCGACCCGGGAATTAGCCGCAAAGAGGTCTGCGAGCATGTCCGCCTTCTCTTGGGCTTTATGAGCCAGTGATCCATCAGGAAAACGCAGTGGTGGCAGCGAGGGTTGACAAAAATTTGACTGTACGGCTTTGGCCAGTTGCCAGTATCCACGGCTGCCCGTGGGATGGGATGTGAGCTCCTGACCAAGCCGCGCGACGCGCTGGGCATCCGCTCTCTTGAAGGCCCTCTTGCTGAACCTAGTGGCCCGATTGTACGCTGCTTTGAGGCGGTTCACGTTCGGGTCACGTGCCGCCCGAGCCCTGACCCAGGCGCGATATGCCGACTGTTTTTTCTGGACAGCCTCGGCACATTCACGCCCGAACCAGGGGCGAGCTTTGCGGATGCTGGCGACATCTGTGAAAGGGATATAATATTCTATCCCTAGACTGATCTCGCCAGCAATGGCAGCAGCGCTATCCGAAGGCGCCTTCCCTACAAAGCAGCGCTGGGTCCACGGGACGGACGCAAAGTAATCGCGGAGACCGTCCCAGTCTGCCGACGAGTAGTGCCATAGTCGTCGAGTCATTTGTTCAGCACGAGCAGGCGGTGGCACTTGGAAGCTGGCGTGCACCACACAGTGGTCGGATGTGCCCAGTGGGGCGCGTACCGACACACTGTACTCGGCTGGGCGACTCGTCAGCAGTAGATCCAGCAAGGCGGGCGTGTGGTCTGACCTGTCAGGTATCCGGGTGATCCCCCGTACCATCTGGGTCAGCCCGTGGGAGAGAGCGAATGCATGGGCGGTTCGTCCCGCATGATCGGTCCTAAGGGACCCCAGCCACTCAACGTGATGATCGTTAAAGTCCCCCAGGAAAACCAGGTCAGCGTTCGGGAACCGCACCTGCGCATCGTCAGCCATCTCGCTGAGGTATTCGAAAAGCCTTGTTGTCCCAGTGTCCCCTGTGTGGGAGCGGTAGACGCACACGTAGATCTGGCTCATGGAGCCATGATCCACGTGCAGCCAAAGGACGGAGTAGGAGGGGTTCTCCAGACAGCGCAACCGGCGGCAGCAAACATCCGCCCTAACGAACACGCACACCCCGGCTTTATCGCGGAATTGTTCCTCAATGATATAGCCCGGGTAACAGAGGTACGACGTGTCGTCAGGGCGGCGTATCTGTCTCCGTTAGGAACATCACAGAAGGCCGTGCCGACTCCAGGTGATGGTGGACGGTATCGAGGTTTGCATGGAGTCCGCGGATATTCGCGAACTCCACCTCAAACGAAGTCAACTTTGTGGGGTTTCTAGGGGCCGCTGTGTACCGTCTATTCTCTTGTTGCACTGTCATTGTGAAATATGGGGAAGCGTGAAGACAGGGCGATATTTGGTGCGGCAGTAAGTGACAAAGTGCAGAGGCTAGCTTCGTCTAGAACCGTGTGGTTAGGTCGGAGCCGACCCGCCGGACGGAAGGGCTCCCAAACCCCCCTGATGCAAGGCCGCCGCTACCCCACACCGGTTACCACCCGGAGCGGCGACCCCACAACAGGATTATGCGCAACATGTGGGGCAGCCTACTGGGGTGGTTGGTCCCAGGCGGGCCCCATGACTATGTTGCGGGCGGCCGCGGCAACGCCGTTGCTAAGGGTCTCCCTGGCCGGCGAATCGACCCACACCACCCACACTAGACTCCGCTTCGCCCCCACTGGACCCCTGCCTGCCGCACCATACACCGCCCCGGGCCCGGCAGTGCAGCTGCTGAACCCCTAACGCAACCCAGCCTGGGCTGGGTTACTTGGGGGGCTTTAGCACAGCTGCACGGTGGTACCCCCCCGGACCAACACTGTTGTACCACCTGGTATCCACGTAGGGGCCAAAGCCACCACATGGGTACCGTAATATACGAACCTCGTCCGTTAATCAGCAGGTGCGCCACCAGCAGGTGAGGTCGCTGGGGCCCGATAGATGTAAGAAGGGCCCCTTTGCACCCTAATTATTAGATAACATTGTTATTAAATATTATTATTAATATATCATTGTTTTACTGGATTTTAATTTTTAGTTATTATCGTACAGAACTATGGTGTTAAATAATGAATTATGATAATTATTATTATTTTAGTGGATTATTATTTTGATATTACTTATTGATTTATTATTTTGAATGAGGCATTATGGATTTATTGAAATAATTTAATTATGAGTCATTATTTTGTAAGATTGTTAAGTATTTAATCATTACTTATTGAGCGGAGCGAAGCGAAGCTCCATCTTAGACGACAAGTGTAAATCGTTTGTGTGCCAACTCCTCCGAAACGGCTCGACCTATTTTGACCAAATTTGGCATGCTGGTCGACATCATACCCGGGAGTGCATATCTCTGAAATCATGAAAATAGAGCATAAAAAAAAATTAAGAAAATTTGCTCCGCTCCACATTTGCAATTAGTAGCATGCATTGCATACCTAGTTAAAATATCACTACACTGTCGCATTGAGATAAGTACCTTCTTTTCTCTTTTTTTTTCAATGAAATAATGTATGTATAAAAAAAAATTACAAGTTCGTTAGTCGCTTCGACCTTCCAGTCCGTCGTCGCCGCTCGACGGCTCTTTGGCCCCATCGGCCATCAGCTTCTGGGAGCGATAACCCCTGTTCATTGTCACTTAAACTTGAACGCTGTCTACTGTTATACGAGTTTCTAAAATATCCACAAAATCTTGTATAAAACCCGTGTGTCATGTCGTATTAAACTGTAAGAAAATATTTTTGCATTCTTACAAATTAGAAGGAGAAGGCGCTCGTTATAATTGAAATACCCTCAAAAATATCAGATTCCTTGTTACGAGTTCCGTTGTATCTTTTCAGTTTAATTAAAAGCTATTGTCTGGCCTATATTAATTTCCATAATAATGCTGCCAATTATTTTATTGTTATTAATAGTTACAGAATATTATAATACAGTTATTATTGTATATATATTTAGTTATCATTATTGATGGAACTTCTAAAGATGTGTGTATTTATTAAAGTACAAATCCAAAATGAACGAAGTTTAAACCAGTGGAAAATGGAAGTTTGAAAATTATGTTTGGCAGTGAACAATGTAAAGTTTTTATTCCGGTAATATGTTTCCATAGGATCTGGAAACGAGAAAATTATTTTACACTGGAGGAACCTGGATCTACATTTTGCAGCTCAAACTGTTGTTGAAACAGTTCTTGCTATGTAATTCGTTACATTCAGAATGTTGACTTTGTCAGTATTAATTTACTAAAAGCGTAAAATCAAGGCTATCCTACGGCGCTGTACCAAACGTTCGTTAATCCTATACAATTAATCGAACAAATTGTCTGACTTCGAATAAGGCTGACTGATGTAGCACATTGCTACGTTTCGTAGCTCTTAATCTCAACATCGTTACAAAATTTATTCAAGGCTGTTCAAGAATTTAGACGTGTTAGCTGCACAAAATTTATAGACATAGCACTATGTGTACCTACCTATACAGGGTGTAACATTCAAATAGGGCAGTGTGAGAAAGTCTGAAACTATAAGACATATGAAATCTGTCCTTAGGAACCATGTCAACGATTTTAGTAAAAATAAAAACTGTGCCGAAAAAAACTTGTATTCAGCTCGGGAATTGAACCAGGGCTTTCTGAAAAAAAAAACATTTACTATGTTTTCATTTGAATATCGATTATGTAGGTCGTAAGTTGTAAATATTACTATTAGGTAAACATGATGTCTAAAATTATACGAGTATAAGCAAGCATTTCAAATGTTACAGCCTGTATAATGGGTCACTATACCATACACACTATTCTATATAGTCCTTAGATACTGACCTTAATACTGTGCTTGTAACTATACTTAGGTACTTGGCGTTTCTCATTCCGTCATCTTGGCCATTTTTAATATGAAACCTTAAAACTAAATACTTCAAAATTAATGTAGATGATTCTGAAGCGCAACATGCAAAACAGTAGCATATTTTTACTCATATATCAATTTCTGAAATGCCTCGGAGAGCACGTTAAGCCGTTGGTCCCGGTTGACATACTAACATCTATGGCAGTCGTTAGGGGTAGTTGGAGCCCTAAATCAAAAATCCTCGCGGTCTAACTACAGAACTTCGATATCGCCCATGGGTTGTGGAGGTCAGATGGCAGTCGCTTCACGGAAAATATCGAAGTTCAGCCAAATCGCAGTTAGACTGGAAAGCTGACCCCAACTGCGTTGGGAAAAGGCTCGGTGCATGATGATCAATTTCTGAAAATAATAAATTTGTTTAGGTATTCAAGGAAGTTTCTGCCCGAAAGATTTACGTAAACAAGCGGCCAGATTCTACAGTTTGTACAACTTTGTACAACTTTATGGGTTAATCTTTTATTTTTATGTGGCAGGAATGTCTAATGGTTGTATATATCGAGCCCTTTTCGTCTGTTACAGTTATTGAGGTCATTGCGCAAAGATTTCATCTTGTTTTATTTTTCTTAATAATGACTTGAAGGCTTGCATGTCGAATGAACTCGGGATTTACGATGAACAAAAATGTTGGCAAGTAATCGTCAAAATGAAATGTAAGCTTGTCTTTTGGAGTTTGTCTTTTATTAAAATGATACTCGTAATATTACATAAATATGTTTTTGTTTATTTATAGGTACTGTCGATTGATGGACGGAGGATTGATGAGAAAACATTAATTCTTTTACACTAGTTTTAATTTATTTATAATTATACTACCCGGTTTCGCCTCACGTCATCATCAGAGTATTTTAAAGACACGCACGCACAAACACCAGGATACAAGATTATTTTGTAAATACGAGATAAATATAAGTAAATATTGGATAGAAACAGGCGTTACTTGGCGAAAATCCATGATAAAGCAATGGTAAGTAATATGTTTTAAAAAAAATGTTTTAAACTTTTTTAAATTTGTAATAGCATTGTTTTCCGCAGAATTAAAAAAGACAACAAAACGTCGACAATTGTTTCGCCTCTAAACGAGGCATTATCAAGACTGTCTCAGAGAGAACAGCCTTTTTTTTTTTTTTTTTTTTCAATTTTATGTATAGTTTGGCCTGGTAGTCTGGATAGTGATGCTCATTGATCTTAAATATTGGATAGAAACAGGCGTTACTTGGCGAAAATCCATGACAAACCAATGGTAAGTAAAATGTTTTTTAAAAATGTTTTAAACATTTTTAAATTTGTAATAGCATTGTTTTCCGCAGAATTAAAAAAGAGAACAAAACGTCGACAATTGTTTCGCCTCTAAACGAGGCATTATCAAGACTGTCTCAGAGAGAACGTTTTGTTGTCTTTTTTAATTCTGCGGAAAACAATGCTATTACAAATTTAAAAAAGTTTAAAACATTTTTTAAAAACATTTTACTTACCATTGCTTTTTAAATATAAGTAATTAAGTGAACTTATTCAAGGGAAGTTTGAAAATCTGAAAGGGATCTAGATCTAGGGACATTTCCTCAGATAAAAACTCTTCGTTTCTTTCTTATTTTCACTATTGTATTTGAAATAGCCCGTTCGTGAGGCGCTAGTAATCCACATCTTCATTCACTGTCTTGCACTAGGTATATTAAAATTCCGGTTTTTAATTGTATTTTTTTTTCTGCCAGTTATAGATAGTGAATATTATAAAAAAGAATATACAGTATAATATAGAATTTATTTTTATCATGGTTTCTTTACACATTGTGGCGTGTACTTAACGAACCTCTGACGTCATATATACCAAACGGTATCCTGCCTTTTCGCCGAAACTAGTTTGGCCGATTATCACTTGCCAACCAACGTTTCACCTATTTTTCACTTTGACAACTAACGATTACCAAATTTTTGTATGACAACGTTTCATTTGGAAGAATTTTTGTTAAGCTGATTATTACTCGTATAATGACACAAAACGTTTGGGCGATTTATCATTTGTCAAATCTTTCACTAGGACAAACAACTATTATACGAATAACGTTTCGTACCTTTTCGTACATTGATACAATAATAAAAAATAAACTAATGTTTAACGCAATTTTTATTAAAAAATAATGAAAAAAAAAAGATTTTAAACCTATAAATTGACAGCAATGCACATTAATAATTTTCCCTCTGAGTATGTACATTTGTGTTCCAGAATTCTGTTGATAGTTTCTTCTTTGTCCAAGTATTTTTTTCTTTGGTTCTGCTGGAGCGCCAGTTATGTATTTTCTATTTCCCCCTCGTTGGCAATGGTTTCCTTTATCAATTGTTTTATCAATTCATAAACACCTGGGTGAGTTTTATCAATAATACTGTTTATATTGTTATGCCAGGCTTCGGCCGAGTTCTGTGTTCGTGGTATATTCATTTTGTTTCTTTCATGGCAGCTCCAAAAACTAGGTTGATATTTAGGTTGGTGTTCCGTGTACATAATTTTTATCGAACTAATGAGATAATTTTTGCCAATCTGGATCTTTAAAATCTTTTAAGATACTGTTGAGATATACGTATATTTCAGATTCCTCAAGAAAACCGAGTGCTAATAAACACTTTACCTCTTTATTAAACTGTATGTAGCTTGCGTATCTTTTGGCGAAACCATGGTCTTGAATTTGTCTGAAGCAAATAAACATTTTGTAATAAGTAACTATAGCAACAAAAATCTAAGCAGGTTAGGTTAGGTTAGAGTATGACAAGCAACGCACGAGCCGAGCGAGCGAAGCGAGCGTTCCGCGGCAGCGGCCGGCGAAGTGCCAGAAGCGAATCGCTTTTGCAAAAGGAGACAGTCACATTAAAGATTAGATGTAACGACAAGCGAAGTGAGAAAGAGCGTGTTAGGTTGACTGTGAGCAAACCAGAATCGTCGTTTTTATTTTATAAAATAGGTACTAGCTTTCCACCCGCGGTTACACCCGCGTAGTTCCCGTTTTGTTACTTAACTCCTGTGGGAATATGGGGATAAAATATAGTCTATGTTACTTGGAAAGAAAGTACCTTTCCATAAGTGAAAGAATTTTAAATTTTGTCCAGTGGTTTTTGAGTTAAATCGTAACAAACAAACAAATTTTACACCTTTATAATATTAGTAGACACGTATAGAAAATAAAAAACAATAGAAAATTGTATAAGTAACTACCTAACATTGCATAAAAATAACTAAGTACCTGTATATAATTTGCCCCAACTGAAAATGGCATCCTTGTAAATAAATTTCTACAAAATTTGATCGCAGCTTTTTCAATAGCATTAGCAATACTGAGTCTTTATATATACATATACATACTTTTGGTGCAAGAATAATACCGTGTTCTTTGCCGTATTCTATTAATAGTTCAAACATTGTGTCATATGTGCGTTTGTCTTTATTAGTGCACAAACAAAAGCACAACTGATTTTTTTTTATTGTCCGTAAAAATATTTCCATGTATGGTATATAGCTGCTTGAATATGTTGGGTGCTAAAATTAAACGACGCTTTGCACTTGCACAAACGGAATGAATGTTTTATTGCAATTCAAATATGGCGACATGTAGTATATACCATAGACATAAACATACAGAGTGAACGACCATTGACAATATTGATAGAAATTTATAATTACAACACCCCCACTATATCTAACAATATACACACCTTTTAAATTTAGACAATTTGCACACCTAATTTATTTAAAAACTTATAATGTTTAATAGAACATAATCCCTTAGTGAACAAATCGGCAGGCATTTCAGCCGTTAGTAAATATTTAACATTAACAACATTATTGGCGACACATTCTCTACAGAAATGATATTTAATATCTATATGTTTGGTCCTTTTATAAAAAATAGGGTTTAAACTCAACTTTTGGGCACTCTGATTGTCATTAAAAAGATTGATTGTATACAATTTTTGTGTAATTTCATATTGCAAATTCCTTAAATCAACTGCCTCTTTACAAGCTTCAGTAATCGCCATGTACTCGGCTTCACTACAAAGCAACAGTTCTTTGTTTTCTTGTTTCCCAAGATATTACACAATTTGACAAGACAAAACAACATCCAGTGTATGACCTCCTATCGATGACATTTCCACCCCAATCAGCATCAACAAACCCTTCTATAATTGAGCTACCCTTAGCAGAATACTTCAAACCATAATCTCTTGTACATTTCAAATATCTCAACAATCGCTTTACATATAAACAGTGATCCCTAAAATAACAATTATTAAATTTGCTTAAAAATGTGACTGCATACGCAATGTCTGGCCTTGTTAGAACTGCTAAATACATAAGACATCCTATTATTTGTTGATATGGAAAATTACCCAAACAAGATTCATTATTAGATACATTTAACTTAGTTTCCATTGGGGTTTGAACAGTTTTACATTGACTCATATTAAATTTATGTAACAGCTGATCAATATAATCTCTCTGATTTAATGTTATTGTTTGTTTACATTTACTGACAGTTACATTTACACCAAGACACTTTTTTATTTCTCCTAGATCTTTAATCTTGAACTGACTAGATAGGACTTTCTTCAAATGCTTTGTCTCATCAGAATCATTTGAAATAATAAAAAAATCGTCAACAAGTAATGTAACAATAGTTCACAAATTATCTTTTAGTCTAACATACATACATGTATGTATGTTAGACTAAAAGATAATTTGTTCTATTTTAGACCTAATATAACCCATGTTCACTAAACATTCATCTACTTTCCTGTACCAAGCTCTTGAGGACTGCTTGAGACCATAAATGGCCTTTTTTAACCGAAGTACTTGACCACTTTGTGTCCTTTCCGAGAAGCCTTTTGGTATCTGCATAAAAATAGTTTCCTCAAGAGTGCCATTCAAGAAAGCAGTTGTTACATCGAGATGTGTTGTATTTAAACCTAGTTGTACTGACAATGCAAAAAGTAACCTCAGTGTTGTATGTCTCACGACGGGAGAAAATGTTTCTGTAAAGTCTATTCCCTCAATTTGCGTTAAACTTTTCGCAACTAAACGAGCACGAAAACGCACTTTGTTTTCACTGTCATACTTTTTTCGAAGCACTCACCTACACTGCACAACTCTACCATCTCGTGGAGGGTCACTTAGTTCCCACGCATCATTGTCTTTAAAACACTGTAACTCCTCTTTCATAGCTAACTTTCACTGTTCTTTTTCGGGTCCATTTAACGCTTCATCTAGAGTAAGTCCACTCGCATCATCATAAACATCTTCCGTGACACACATATTTGTAAATCCATACCTCTCAGGTTTCTCTCGCTGTCTTGCTGGCCTAATGGACTTTGACGTGGAAGGTATATCATCCTCGTCAGGTAGATTCTCATCAGGTACATAAGTTTCATCGAAGGTATCACTGGTAGTCTCATAATCCGTAGAAATATTTTCTTCTTCGGACTCCAGTATCTTCTCCACAGTTGTGTGTTCAATCAGTGGAAGATCAACAGTTTTATTGTTATCCTGTTCCATAATAATGACATCTCTACTAGTACTTATAATTTTAGTCACTGGGTTGTAGACCCTGTACCCCTTAACATTCTCTGGATAACCCACCAGTATATGCTCTATAGACTTACTGTCCCATTTTTTTCTTTTCTCTTTTGGAAGGTGAACCATCACCTTACTTCCAAATACACGTAAGTGGCTAACTACTGGTTCTATTACCTGTCCATTTTTCATAAGGTGTTTTTCCATTCAGTCCTGATGCTATAATTCTGTTGTGAAGATACACTGATGTGTTTGTTGCCTCTGCCCCAAATTCCTTGCCTAGCTTGGTATCAAACAACATACATCTTGCCTTTTCAACAATTGTGCGGTTGCATCTTTCTGATAGGCCATTTTGTTCTGGCGTATACCTATTCGTCTTTTGATGAATTATTCCTTCCCTCTGTAAAAACATGTCAAACTCTTTATTACAAAACTCCAAGCCATTGTCACTTCTAACAGTTTTAATTTTCTGATTGGTTTGATTTTCAACCCTAGCTTTAAATTATTTAAAGCATGACAATGCTTCACTTTTGTTTCTGAGGAAATACACAAATATCATTCTAGAATAATCATCAATAAATAACAAAAAATATCTTGAACCGCCTATCGATGGCACCTCCATTGGTTCACAAATGTCAGTGTGGATTAAATTGAGCACCTGATCTGTTCTAGTACCTACATGTTTAAAAGGTAACCGGGACTGCTTACCTTCACAGCACGCAGAGCATGTCGACTTAGTAAAATTATCTTTTTCTTCAAGATTTAGACCGTCCACAGCTACAGACATTTTGTTCAAATATTTACTATTAACATGGCCTAATCTTCTATGCCATGTGTTGCTTGACACCATAGAGACTGACATTACATATTTTGCCACCCTGACCTTGTAGACTCCATTCACCACATCAGCCACAGCCACCAAACAACCAACTTTGTTCAATATATTACAACCGTTCTCGGTAAATACAACTTTATTTCCGTTTCTTAACAGTTGACTTACCGATAGTAAATTTGTGGTTAATTCAGGAACACATAGGATTTCTTTAATCGGCACATCGTATTCACAATCTCCAACAGCTGTCACTATTTTCGCGTCGCCGGTGCACAAAACCTCTAATTTATTGTTATTTGCGACAACTATCTCATTAGATTGTTCGTAACACGGATTTATAACCCAACTTTTGTTAGCGGTTAAATGCGCACTCGCACCCGAATCGATATACCAGTCCTCCTTGTTGGATTTCGCGTTTAAAAATACAGCACTAAACGCATTTGTTTCTTTCCTATCCGTAGCTGATGATTTTGAGTTACTATTTTTATATGTGCACTGATTCCGAAAATTTCCTTGTTGTTTACATTTGTAACACACTACGTTTGACATTGACTTCTTAAATCCGCCATCTTTGACACTGGAAGTTTTATTTATTTTATGTTGGTACTTCTTATTACTGGCGAACGCCGCGCCATCTTCACGTTTTTCACCGTAGACTTCTGTTGAACCCGCCATGTCTAATAATTTTGATTTAATGGCGTCCGATGAAATTAGAATGCCGGAATTTTCGGTTGCCATAATCATTGGCATGTACTTTTCAGTAAGCCCAGCTAACAGCAATCATCCGATCCATTCATCATTTATTTGAAAGCCCGTTCCTTTCAGTTTCTGGCCTGTTTCGATCAATGCATTTACATACGACGCCATAGTGTCACTTGTCTCAAGACGTATGGTCGTTAAATTTCGAAGTAGGCTAATTTTTCTGCTGAATCCGGAATTGTCAAATAAATTTCGTAACGTGTCCCACAGGATTTTTGATGATGCCACATCCCTGATGTGTACATACAGCGTCGGGTCGATAGTCATTATGAGTTTGGCCTTTGTCTTCTGATCATCACATGCCTCGATTGCTTTACCTATAACTGGCTTTACACAATGAAGCAATCCCTCGAGCACGAGGAAGTTTTCAGCTGCAAAGGTCCACTCGCTGTAATTTTCTCTGCCACGTAGTTTCGGCACGTTGACAAGGTAGTTCGTCGTAGCCATCGCGAATAATAACTTTTACTTACAATTACGCTCGAACGCCTAATTCAGTCAAAATTACAATAACTAATATACTGACTCACTATTTCAAATTAACTGGAAAATATGGTACTGGGCCATAACCTACAATGAAACGACGCTTTGCACTTGCACAAACGGAATGAATGTTTTATTGCAATTCAAATATGGCGATATGTAGTATATACCATAGACATAAACATACAGAGTGACCGACCATTGACAATATTGATAGATATTTATAATTACAACAGGTGCAACTTTAAATGTGCCATCTAAAAGCCAGTATGTCGCACGGCTTAAAGTTGACATCATATTAAGTGTGGACATCATTATAATCCTTTTATTAGTATCAAACGTATGATCTTTTATAATAAAATTTTCATTTTTAATATTAGCGTATGCGCTGTTTATCTCAAAAGTAATATCAGTGGGCTCTTTTATAGCATTCTGTTTTCTTTTTTGGCGATAAATAACTTGTTTTAACGCAGACGTGGACGGCAAACATTCTAAGACACCCGTAGATACAGTGCTTTTGGCATTTAATAATACATTACATGTCTTCATACCAGATAACGAATCACGCATCACAATCATTGTGATTATCCTGACTCCTCAACACTTTATGAATGCCATCACATAATTCCGTGCTTAGAGTTGAAGTGCAATTATATTATCGTATTTCGTCGCAGTTCACAACTCCAGTAATACTTATTTTTTGATTCTTTGCTCTTTTCGTATGTAAATTCATTTTTAAATAACTTAACTCCCCCTCTTGAGGTAGTAAAAACTGAGCACTCTTCATTACACTCACTCATTTTAATTATTACACCAATAAAACAAACCACAGTAACAGTCCACAATGATGATGTAAACACTTATCGCCTATGAGTCAATTTATTCGTGTTTACCTTCTTACATTGTCATAAAAATAAGTTGCGCTTACCCACATAATATTACGTAGTTAGTAAACGGAACCCTACTTACTTAATACAACATTTGGTAAACAATAAACAACTAAATGCATATTACGCTAACTAAAACATTCGGCTATTTGAAAGTTGGCATTTTGAAAAGTGTCATAATAAAAAGCAGACCAAACATACAGTTGGCAACTGTGAGGTTGGGAAATAAAACTAAGTTACAAGAAAAGTTGGCAAATGATTATTCCGCGAACTAACGATTCTTCGAAACGTTTGTTGGCAAGTGATAATCGGCCAAACTATTTTCGGCGAAAAGGCAGAGACCATACGAAACGTCTAGAAAATACGAGAAGGCGGTTCTGTCTGACCCCTTCTACAGACTCCCACCAGATTTCCGTGGTGCATACGCTGCACCTCCTTGTGATTGAACAAGCCAATTAGGTGTAAGCGATAAATTATAGATACAATATAAGTATAGGTATTTATACTCGTTCTATTGTTGGTGTCGCCGGGGATATTATACTTGTATCATATAAATGCGAATACATTTCGATAGTAAAATCATTCATTCACTAACTGTTACTAAGCGTTTCAATACAGTCCCAACAACCACTTCACACCAAATAAAGAAATACGTAGATACATAATGCCAAGGACTTTGAATGCCAAGAAATTATAATAAAACTAAGTAAAGTAAGTTAACTCGTTTCTACACTCGAAATGTTGCAGGATTTTTAAAGTGTTCTGGCAAAATAAATATTCAGATGAATTCTGGACCTCTACTTTTTTAACGTTTAAAAAGATGTTGTCATATTTGATGTGCTTACTTAAAATCATACGTAGCAGCTATGTAACAGGCTGAGCGTCATAAACGAATGAGCCCAACTTCGAATCCTGATTAGGAATAACAGTAAAAGCTGAATGAAGAAAGGTATCTTTTTCAATTTCATGATTAAGTCAAAACTTAATCGACAGATTAAGTTGTGAAATCACTGGAGCGGAAGCGGAATTCCGCTCCAGTGATTTATTTTCATAGTTAAAATCGAAAGCATAAATTATATAGTTAAATCCATTATCACTTAAAATGATAAATTAACTAAGGACCCGTCGCGGTGTTACACAATTGTAATACCTACTTATAATTAGCGCAAAAATGTTTAACTGTGCATAGAGTGAGTGTGCAGGTCTCACGCTGCGCAGGGTGTCAGACAGGGGATAACGGCGGATTGCCATCGCCCGCGTCTCCGACTTATAGGGCCGTGGGCGTTGCGCCGGGGGACCCACTGCTCACACGAAAAGGCACCGACGAATCCGACGCCCCTTGTGTGCGGGGACGTAGGTTCTGCGTTGGTCAGGGAGAGCTAGGCCCCTCGCAGTGCATTTCCAACCACGTAAAAAAAAGAACTATGCGTAGAAAATTACCTTTTTACTCAATTTATTACTACATTAACATTTTTTGTGTAGTTTAAAATACCAAAATAATTTAGCCTTGTGTCATGGATACTTGTCTTAACTACTTATTGGGTTATATTAGTCCTTGTAACTATGTCCAACCTCAAGCTTAGTATTGGCGCAACATAATCTCATTAGCAAAAGTCCCACGGGAAAAACACGTCTCATTTCTCCTATTAGACCTATGCGATATTTGTACTAGATTTGGAATAGATAGCGAAAGCCTGGCGGACAGAGAGACAGAATTACTTTCGCAATTTATTGTAATATTAATAATTAAAATTAAACCAACCTTGAATCTGTAATTTATTAATGTTTTGTATGAAACTGAAGCGAACGGAGGGTGTATTTTAATAAAGCTGTGTAGTCTGATTTAATATCTTAATATTCGTTCTTTCAACATCGGTTGCGACGTATTGACATAGCTTCTTTGTTCTACAATGTGTGTAATAATCCCTACAGATATAATATTCTTTTGAACGTCTTTGGATATTATGTTTTGCTGAGATTTATTAAATTACTCAAGGTCGCCCACAAGTCCGTTCGTTTCTCTGCCGAACGATAGTGGCCTGGAACGCCCTGCCTGTGCACGTGTTTCCTCCCACATATAACCCTGGGTTCTTTGAGCGGAGCGTGAAGAGGCACATCAGTAGGTCGTCAAGTTGAGGGCCACTCTCTATAGTATTGTGCGCTGTGAGAGTGGCCCACAATCGCTAGACGTCGTCACGACTTCACGGCGGAGTCAATTTGGCGAACCCAATATAAATTAAAAAAAAAAAAGTCAAATCATCATCATTTCAGTCGGTTGGCGCCCACTGCTGGGCATAGGCCTCCTCCAACGAACGCCACAACATTCCGTCTGGCACTTTCCGCATCCAGTGGCTTCCCGCGACCTTTACGATGTCGTCGGTCCACCTGGTGGCAGGCATACCCACGCGGTCGCCACTCGAGGACTTTTTGGCCCCATCGGCCTTCGGTTCTACGAGAGATGTGTCCTGCCCACTGCCACTTGAGCTAGGCGACTCTTTGGGCTATGTCGGTGACCCTGGTCCTCCTTCGGATCTCGTCGTTTGGATGACAGCGAGCTTTTGCAAAAGACGTATCGTCAATGGCCATGTCTCAGTTCCGTATGTCATCGCTGGCAACACATATAGATACTTTTAAAACAATGCGGTATGTTTACGTGATGCCTGCAAAACGTTTTTATAGAAAAGCTAGTAAAATACACAGTATGTAGCCTGTAGTGAAGAAACGCAAGTGAAATAAGGGATCATCAATCAAAATTGAAGAGAGTGTTTGTTGATAGCTAATCAGGTAACATATTCCCCTATCGAACGGAGTAATCAATCATATTTAATCGAGCCTCGGAGGTCTCATTTCATTTCATTTACTCTCTATTCTATAATAAAATATAAAGGTTTAAAGATAAAATAGAGACATGTACAAAAGGTGAACGCAACTCAGCATTGAGTGTTCTTCAAGCGTGGCTGAAGAGTGGCAGAGATCATTAAACTTACAATGAAAAGGTACGTAACTACTTAACCCTCAATTCTACAATTTTGTCATTTAATTTTAACAAAAAGATCCATACAAAATTTGTACCAACACTGTCCAACGAGTATCGGTATATAACAATCAATAAACCAATTTTCAATTTATTTCGAACCGAGTTTTCAACATAAATTGGAAAACATAAACGTGGAATTATTATTCAGATCTTTGGCTGTCAAAAACATTTTACCTGCGCTTCAACAAACACATTCAATACAAAAGCTTTCAATAAATACACAGCTATTTATGTATGTATATAACAGTGTGCGAGTTGTGGTTCCATTACACGATGTCCGTTACGCTTGATCTGTATCGAATTTGGTCACATTTTTTGAGAGTACGTTTAGCTTTGATGTTGCATTTCAAAAACACGCCGTACTTCCATCACAAATGGTCGTAATTTTCTATCTTAGGTAATGGTTTTTAAAGTTGTATGACCATACATATTTATGTAAGAGAATAAAGAGTCAAATTATAATGGTGGTTGGTTTTTACGGTAGGTACATTCTTACATTGACTGAATTGAACAAGACCCAGCAAGTAGCATTAACCAGCTCTCGTAACATTTTGTAGTCTGTATTTTTTTTTTAATTCCGCTGCCTAAGGCGCGGCCGCTCTAACGTCCGTTGCCGGGCGTCTCTGGTTAATAGCAGAGGGTATGTCCAGTGGCGCCCCGCGGACTTTGACCACCTCTGTGGTCTCTGCGGGTGTTGGGTCGGGACGAGAATCCCGCGTCGTTGGGGTAGGGTTTTATCCCGCGTCAGTGAGTGAATCTGGTTGCGTGCTATGGGGCAAAGGCCCCGCAGCACGCAACCCTTCTAGCCTGCTTCTGTAAGGACAGCGGGTGGCGATCCCGCCATCCTCAGGCCCCGATCATGGAGGTCGATAGTCTTGGGCGTAGTCGCGGAGTCTGGGGCGCCCTGGCCGCCGACTACAGAACTCCCTCCCTCCCGGCTGCCTCCTTCGCTAGCATGACTTGCTCGCAGAAGGACACGGCCGCGTTCCACCTACTCCCGCTGGAGACCATGGCTTGAAGCATGGTCTCCAGCGAGAGGGTATCCACGCCCAGACCCACTACGAGGTCCCGGCGCTGACTCGCCCACGCTGAGCACTCCACCAACGTGTGGAGTGCGGTGTCGTCGTCGGAAACCTCGCAGTGTTGACACCGGGGTGTGACCTCACCATGCATGCGAAACAGATAGCTACCGAAGCATCCATGCCCGACAACGATCTGCGTCGCAAGGTACGTGAGGTCGCCATGCTGCCTCTGCGGCCAATCGTCCATGATCGGTCTCACCGCCGCGATGATGGTGGTACCCCACTTGGGTTGCTCAAGTTGCACTCTCCATGACTCCATGAGATCCTGGCGGAGTTGGGACCGCTGGTCCTCGATTTCTCGAGACGCAGGCCTGTGGTCCCGCTCCAGCGCCACCTTGCGCCATTGGAACAATGACGCAAGGGCTCTCGCTTCCAGGTCCCATGGAGGGGTCCCGGCTAGGAGACATGCAGCTTCTCCGGAGATCGTGCGGTACCCCCGTATGGTTTTGACGGCCAAGGTTCGAAGTGGTCTGTTTAACAGAGTCACGTTCCCCCTGACCGCCAACCTATCCGCCCATACGGTAGCCCCGTATAGGGCCATACTCTGCACGATCCCCAGGTACAGTCTCCTGCAGGAAGCGTTGGGTCCCTGTAGGTTGGGCATCAGTCGCGAAAGCGCGACCGATGCCTGCGTCACCTTGGGGACCAAACTTCGGAAATGTGGTCCGAAGTTCCATCGGCTATCAAGTACGATCCCTAGGTACTTCATCGACTGCCGATGCTAACGCCTCCCACATTTATACTGGAACCTTTAGGTGGACCGTTCCGAGGTCTGTGGAAACACAGAACCTCGGACTTGTGCAAGGCCACCTCCAGTCCCAGCTGCCGTATCCGACCCACGACTCGAGCAACACCCGTCGTGACCTTGAGCGCTGCCTCCTGGTACGTTGCACCCCGCACCGTGACGAGGGTATCGTCGGCGTAGCACGTTACGCCGACGCCCCTAGGCAACGCACCCCGCAGCACCCAGTCGTAGCCGATGTTCCACAGAAGCGGCCATAGGACCGACCCCTGCGGAACACCGCACGACACATCTCGCCGAGCTGGCCCGAGCCAGCTGGGGAAAGCTATGGCCCTCTCCGAGAGATAGGCCCCGACAATACGACAGAGGTAGAGAGGCGTTTCGTAATACACGAGCGCCTCCCTACCGCAGCTCCATGGCAAGGTGTTGAACGCGTTGGCGATGTCAAGAGACACCGCCACCACCACCTTGCCCTGCGAGACTGCTTTCTCCGTCAGGCTCTTCACGTGCATGATCGCACTCACGGTGGAGCGTCCCCGACGGAAACCGAACTGGTTATCCGCCAAGTCTGGCCCCACACTCGTGAGATGCTCGACGAAGCGTTCCGCGATAATTCGCTCAAAGAGCTTACACACCTCGTCGAGCAACACGATCGGCCGGTATCCGGACGGTGAGTCCACCGGCTGCCCCGCCTTACGGATCAGGACCAGTTTCCCCGTCCTCCACACCTTGGGAAACTGGCCCCTTTCGAGGCATGCGCTAAAAAGCCCCATCAGTCGAGGCCCGAGTTCTTCGAGGGCCAAGACCCATGCACGGCCAGAAATGCCGTCGGGTCCGGGGACAGTGATTTTCCGGCGATTAAGCCGGAGTACTTCCGCACCTAGCTCCCCCACCCTGACTTCGGGCCTACGTCGTCTTCGCTGGTGCTATCCCCGTCGGGCAGAGACGGAGCCATGCGCGGAGGGACGTGCTCCTCCGCGCTCGTCGGAAACAGGGAGCCCATGACCCGCTCCAGCTGCTGCGGCTGGAGACTCTGGGTCAGTGGGCGCGCCCTAGGTCGGAGTTTCTCCCTGACCTGTAGGTACGGCCCCCATGGGTACTGCTGCAGGGTCTGCAGGAGCTCCTCGCGGGCCGCCGTCTTGGCCCACTTTATCGTCTCCTGGAGAATACCTTTGGCCTCCCTGTATGCCTGATAAAGCTCCGCCTCTCGGGCTGCCGCGTCGTCTGGGCGGCGATGCCTCCAGCGTAACCTGGTGTACCGGTGGCGGGCGGAGATGCATGCTGCACGCAGCTCTGCAATCTCCGGCGACCACCAGTACACCTGCTTCCTGGCCGGTCTGGGTGTAACCCTAGGCATCGCCGCATCACAGATTTGCGACATGGCTCTCCTGAACCACTCCGCCTCGGCATCCATATCGGCAGGCCGGTCCGGTGCCGGAATCCAGGCCTGCACGATGGATGCCTCCAGGAGAGCCTCCCGATCAAGATGGTGAAATGCCCAACGTGATTCCGGGGGATTTGCTACCGGCTGTGGGAGGTCAGGTGAGGGGACGACATCGAACCGGATGTACCGATGGTCCGAGTGCGTCTCCTCACCCTCCTCCACGCGCCAGCCTATAATACGGCGGGCGAGGTTAGGGGATTGTAGTCTGTATAAGGTAAATAGAATTAGTGACATAAAATACAGTTTCCATATATACACCAAGCCGCGGGCTTATAGTTGTGAATGTGGAGCTTCCTGTGAAAGTTTTTAAGCGAAAAGTTTCTTACAGCAAGAAATTGCATGCTAAAAGCGTATCCTATACACGTGAGCCATTGGTTTGTTTTCAATAAGTAGTTTAAAGTAGGGTATTTTGTAACGTTCAGTTTAGCGAAGACGCCTGATCAAACTTTGAAGAGATTGATAATAATATAACCTGTTAAAATTTAACACTTCAATAAGAGATCAGTTATTATAACCATTATGCCATTAAACTGTTATAGTCTTGTTTGTTTGCAAAAAACTTCAAGTTTTCTGTTAATCTTACGATGTACAATTTTATTTTTTGACATTCTCACACAACCTTATCTGGCCCAAACTAAGCTATAAGCTTGTGCTATGGGATTAAGAAAACTGATTAACTTACTTATATATTTCTAAATACATACATAATATACATAGAAAACACCTAAACTCCGATAAAAACATTTGTGGATACACAAATATTTGATTCCACCCGGGAATCGAACCTATTTGAGTTGAAATCCGATGCACTACCGACCACGCCACGGAAGCAGTTTATAATATGTTTAAGATAATCTTTTTTTTATGTTTTTTACGTAGATAAAGTTAGTCATAACCTTACGATTTCTATCATATTATAATAGAACTTTTAAGACTTAATTGTAAATAATTATGAATATGATGTGAATAATACTGGGTAAAACCATGTCCTAAAATGTACCCCTGATAACGACTTTAAGCTACCTACCTAAAAGTTTATGGTAAGATTTGCCCCGAGAAATGTCATAGTTGATTAGAATAAGGATAATGTCAAATGTGAAAGAAACAAATGATAAACCGACAGACTTTTTTTTTTAAGTCCACGCAATTTGCCGCTCTTACGTCCGGGCGTCTCTGGTATTTACCAGAAGGTATTTCCAGTGGCGCCCCGCGGAAATTGACATACTACTAAATGTTGCGTTATAAACCAATAATGTAGGTATGTGATTTTAATCATTTTCGATTTATCAGTGTAACGACCGAATACTGAAACGTCACTCAAATATTTAAGTGCTGTTTAAATGCTTGAGCGGCACTTACATAAACTCACTTTGAGTATCTTCTTATTTGAGTGACGTTTCAGTCGTAAGTCGTTTAGAAGAGTAAACTGTGAGCATCTGAAGACAAGGCAGTTTAGTAGCTGTTAAAATGAACACTGCACTTAAGTGTTTTCCCTTCAATGTGCTCAACTGAAGTTAAGTGCGTTAATTAACGGATTTAGTAGGTACGAAATGGATAAATGTAGTTTTTTTTTAAACATCTCTTACTTGTTTATTGACTCGTTACTCGGACTTTAGAGATCATTGTAATTAGTGGTATGTAACATTTGTCCTGGCCGATTGAATTTTGTATACAATTACAGAGTGGTTATAGATTTTTTTCAAGTGCCCGGTAAAGGCAATAGGCTTTCCCCCTATTACGTGGGTTCAAATTACTGGCAAAATATTTACATATTTACATAGCCCAGCGGGTTGGCAGCGGCGGGGGGCGGCAAGGATGCATACTTCAAATGGTGTACATACGCGAGCAGGTCCTCCACCTGCTTTACTGTGGCATAGGTGTATTTGATTTGGTCAATTTCCGCATTTAATTTTGTGATGTCCTTAAGTAATTTTGTGCAATCCAGGTGAGGCAGGTTATCAAGTATTCTTGCGACAAAACCTGGTATAACATTAGGATCTGTACTCTTCAGCACTCCGATGATGTCATCCAGGTCCCTTCCTTCCTTCCCTTTTCTCTTTCTTATTGTTTTGCGTTGACCAACTGACAGCGACTGAAACAGTAACGATTTTTAGTTACTTATTTCACTACTTGTAAACGCAGTCGGACAGATCCTTTTACACGTATCTTCATCAATGATAGATATTTTATTTTGCAAATAAGCCAACAACTCGTCAATGACGATATTACAAACATTACATTTCACTATTTGTCACATTGTTGCATTAACACAGCCTACCCTGAATGCGGGCGGTGCGTGAGTGAATCAGTAAGTGTCGAATTAAGTAGATTACATAATTCAGTTAGCAAATTATTTTGAAGCAAATGTCTAAACTTTTATAATAAAATTTTGCAATGATAGTAATTATGGACTAAAATGACGAGAGGTCACGTTATTATTTGGGAAGCAACAACCTGATCCAATAAGTTTTGCAACAGTCAAAGGGTTTAATTATCCTTTCAAACCTGTCATTTACATATATGACAAGGGACAAAACTATTGACATAAACGGGAACTGTTTAAGGTAAAGACAAACTGGTACTACATATGCGAATGTGGAAAAAAATAAAAACCAACCTTTATATCTACCTATGTGTTTGTCATATAACTAAATATGTTTTTGGTATTTTGCCAACCCCCTTGAGGCTACTAGTTTACCATTTTGGGTTTTACTTGATGCTAATTAGATATGTTGCTTGAGGCTGAGATTTGTATATCAATCACAGATCTACCATAAACAATTTTTTGTTTACGGTAGTTTGATGTCAACTCAAATTACTATCCTATGATTAAATGTCAAAAGGATAGGCTCTCGTAGTATTTCTATGACATACCTCTTTATTTTTAACATTTAGTTGTTATGGATTTCATCCAATCCCATTTTATTTTTCTTTATAAATTATTACTATTGCTACATAATATTCGAAGCTCTTTCATACTCTAATGTGTACATACATTTAAAGAAATTCATTCATTCATTCATTTATTCGTTTCTAAATATACGATGCAGTGTATGAATAAATATTTGAATTAATAAATCATGCTGACGTATTTATTGCTGATATTTAACTATTGCGCGAGAAACGAAGACTCATTCATACATTAGTTATGTGGTTAGTGATTTATTAGGAGCTCACTCATACTATACAGTTTTTACATTGAAAGTTTCTCATAAATCACTATGTAAGTTGTGTTCACTTATAATAATTATTTCTAATCTGTACCTACTAGCATTATGTAAGTAAATTGTTTTTGTTTATCATGAACACATTGCAAAGGTTAATCAACATATAGCCAGACCGGTCTCAGGATGGGTGACCATTTCGTAAGCCACTGAGACACATGCTATGTCTCGGAGAGCACATTCAGCCATCGGTCCCGGTTGTCATATATACATCTAAGGCAGTCGTTACGGGTAGTTTGGAGCATGATAATATTGCCACATATTAGTCAAGGAATATTCAAATTTGGTTTAGTAGATATCCAAAGATTACCCGCTACAACAACACAAATACACATTCTTTGCCTATTTTCTTATATTAATTAAAATAAATATAATTAAAATAATAGATAATATTTAAAAAACTGGTGAATAAGGTAAAGGGATTTTTTACACCGCACCAGAGGTGTCTGCTGTACAAGACTTAGATTAGACCCTACGTCGAATCTCGATGCTATGCAATGACGCACCATTCGCATTGTAGAGTGTCCTGAGGTAACGGGAAGCCTTAAGCCGCTAGTCCAGCGCCGAACAATTGCTGCCTTGGCCGCTTTCTATCGTATTTACCACGGTTAGTGTTCTGGAGAGCTCTTCAACCTGATTCCACTTCTCCTTTCCGATCCCGAACAACGCGTGCCGGGCAAAGATGCCACTCTCATACTATAGAAACCATCGTAGCGAGAACCGACCGAACGATAATAGCCTGGAACGCCATGCCTGCACACGTGTTTCCTCCCACATTTAACCCTAGGTTCTTTAATCGGAGCGTAAAGAGGCACATCAGTAGGTCGTCAAGTTGAGGGCCATTCTCTGTAGTAATGTGTGCTGGGAGAGTCGCCCACAATCGCTAGATCGTCACAACTTACCATCAGGCAGGCGACGACAATTTGACGTAGGTACCTGACATAAGACAAAAAAATCCTCTCTCCTGTACTGTGGAATGATATTATTATACCTACCTGAATAGGCTTAAGACAAGAAGCGCACTTTATCCGGATTGGACATTGATTAATGAATCACTATGCCATTGTTGATAAACCTTCAACTAACTTAAACCGTAATTTATTTAATGGCTGGCTTAATTTAGCGGATTTACTTTTACTTTTACTTTACTACGGCTTTTTAAGACGTAAACAACCCACGTAAATAAAGTGTATTTTTTCTGAACTTTGAAATACCGACTGCAATGTGGTCCCTAGAATATATAACTACTATGGTGACAGAATTTTAAAATTAATTTAATTAATTTAATTAATTTTAAATAGTCTGCCGGCGGACATTAGAGAGGAACCCAGTAAAACTTAGTAGAGTTCCATTAAACCCTTTGGTACCCGTTATTTCCTTTTTAGGGTTCCGTGCCCAAAGTGTAAAACGGGAACACTATTACCGAGACTTCGCTGTTTATAATATTGTGAAACGAATGTTTAACCTCATTTTGACGCAAGTTGCTGGTTATTTTTTTTTTTTTAATATTTGTTTCGCCAAATTGATGTCGCCCGCCTGGTGGTAAGTCGTGATGACGTCTAGCGATTGTGGGCCACTCTCACAACGCACAATACTATAGAGAGTGGCCCCTGGTAGAGGATTTCATAAATAATAAGTGAATTAAAAAAATGTGATTATTTATGTTAATTAAAACATAGACAAAAGAAAGTACATAAAGTTAGTCTTATTCATCATTCATCTCAGTTGGGGTCGGCTTTCCAGTCTAACTACGATTCGGCTGAACTTCGATATTTTCCGTGAAGCGCCTGCCATCCTGACCTTCACAACCCATGGGCGTTAGACCATATTCCCAGTAGTTCCATGTAGCCAGTTCCACATGGAACTTTTACAACCTCACAAAATACGATTTTTGTCCCATTTGTTCCATGTAATTTTATACTACTTTTGCCGCTGACATTTTATTTTTATGATCGCCTGGTACTTTTCCAGAATAATGAGTTCAAACAATCAATCGGTTTTCACTGAATTTAAAAGAATTTAAAATCTTGAAGGCTCTTATGTTGTTATGTATTCCTGGTACATTTGAGGTTTGTGTCTTTTATAATGGACAATCATTTTCATCTGTACTCGGTGCACCTGTTGACACATTTAAATAAACTAAACGGATCGAGATTCGAATGAGATTTCGAGAGTGCTTATGTAGTTCTGTAGTCCTAGTATTTTATTCAAGGTGCGTGTCATTTATAATAAAAGATGGCCTCACCATCAATGTGACTAACGAAATATGGGTACAATAAACAGCTCTGTCTACCTCATCAACGCATAAAACAGAAGAATCTATATGACATTTTTTTAAGCACGATCAAAGGTGAAGGGTTTCTGAACAAAACTTCTTCGAACACGTTTTGAATAAACCAAACTGAGCGAGATAAGAGTTGGCGAGTGCTCTTTGGTAGTTCTGTACTCCTAGTACTTTTGTTGTTTGTGTATCTATGGAACTACTGGGTATATATTTAATAAACAATTTAAAATTAAAATAATTTTTATTTAAATAATGTCAGCGGTAAAAGTAGTATAAAATTACATGGAACAAATGGGACAAAAATCGTATTTTGTAAGGTTGCAAAAACTCCATGTGGAACTGGCTACATGGAACTACTGGGAATAATCCGATTACTATACCAAACGCAAATAATAAGTTTGTCGTAGGTTACGTTACCCGCAGTGGAGTTCACTAAGGGGCGCTGCACACGGCTAAGATACTATAATAATTTTATCTTAAGATACAATATCGCTCAACAGCTAAATCAGTAACTGGTGATCAAGAAAGCTATAACACGCACGCTGCTAGTTCAATATAAATATTTTCTTCTGTCGATATTTTTTAGTCCCTGCACTATGTCAATGATATTGGTTGATCGAGGAATAGAAAATTTTAATAAAATTAAAATTTTAAACGATCATCACCTCTGGTGAGCATCGAGGAATAGTTTTGGTGATCATCGTTTTGGTGACGATCAAATTGGTGATCATCGAGGAATACCTCTATTTATCAACCGATTTTCATGAAACTTTACACACACACTCCTTGCTTACAATTAATAACAAGTGAATGATATTTTTTTGGATTGGATGAAAATGAAAGAGTAATAAAGAAAATTGAAAAATAAATTTTCTAAACAAAGCTCCCGAAGTCTACGGTTCATAGAACCACTAGTGTATTTGTAAATGTACGGAGACTCGATCCCCCAGCCAAACCATTGACTTGGTTTTGGAGCACAATACCGTCCACCATCACCTGGAGTCGGCACGGCCTTCTGTGATGTTCCTAACGGAGACACAGATACGCCGCCCTGATGACACGTCGTACCTCTGTTACCCGGGCTATATCATTGAGGAACAATTCCGCGATAAAGCCGGGGTGTGCGTGTTCGATAGGGCGGATGTTTGCTGCCGCCGGTTGCGCTGTCTGGAGAACCCCTCCTACTCCGTCCTTTGGCTGCACGTGGATCATGGCTCCATGAGCCAGATCTACGTGTGCGTCTACCGCTCCCACACAGGGGACACTGGAACAACAAGGCTTTTCGAATACCTCAGCGAGATGGCTGACGATGCGCAGGTGCGGTTCCCGAACGCTGACCTGGTTTTCTCACATCCCATCCCACGGGCACCCGTGGATACTGGCAACTGGCCAAAGCCGTACAGTCAAATTTTTGTCAACCCTCGCTGCCACTACTGCGTTTTCCTGATGGATCACTGGCTCACAAAGCCCAAGAGAAGGCGGACATGCTTGCAGACCTCTTTGCGGCTAATTCCCGGGTCGATGACCGTGACCTGCAGCCCCCCGCCATCGCCAACTGTGGCCACACTATGCCTGATATTGTTATCAGGCAATGTGATGTACGGGCAGTGCTGCGGTCACTCGACACGCGGAAAGCCAGTGGCCCTGACGGCATTCCGGCGGTGGTGCTACGAAAATGTGCTGCTGAGTTGTCTCCAGTATTAACGCGTCTGTACCGCCTGTCATACTCTACAGGCCTCGTGCCGGAAGCCTGGAAGGAGGCGAACGTACAACCGATTCCCAAGAAAGGGGATCGATCCGATCCAGGCAACTATCGACCCATAGCTGTCACCTCAGTCATTTGCAAGGTGCTCGAGTTTCTTATTAATAAGCAGCTCATGCGATACCTGGAGGATCACTCGCTAATCAATGATCGGCAATATGGCTTCAGGCCAAAACGATCAACGGGTGACCTCCTGGCATTCGTCACGCATGTATGGGGTGAGGCTATGGAAAAGTTCGGCGAGTCCTTGGCTATTAGCCTGGACATCGCCAAAGCTTTCGATAGGGTCTGGCATGCTTCGCTCCTTTCCAAGCTTCCGGCATATGTCATATCTACCTCCTCAACTGTGCAGCTGGATTGCCAGTTTTTTAAACGAGCGCCGAGTGCGGGTCCTCTGCGATGGCCAGGCTTCTCGCTTCTTGCAAGTGAATGCCGGGGTACCGCAGGAGTCCGTACTGTCACCAACTCTCTTTCTTCTGCATATCAATGATATGCTTTCCCTCGGGAACATTCATTGCTATGCAGATGACAGTACATTGCACGGGAGTTACTCGGTTCGTCCGACGGCGGGGCGATCTGTGATAGAGGAGGAGAGACGACATCTCGTGGGTGATCTCGACCGAAACCTCGACAGTATCTCCCAATGGGGTGCCGAGAACTTAGTCGAGTTCAATGCCCACAAAACACAGGCGTGTGCATTTACAGCGAAAAAATCCCCTTTCCTTCCCCTACCCACTCTTCAGAATGCAATATTACCAATGAAGGACAATCTAGACATCCTTGGCATAGACGTTCGTCGAGAGCTCAATAACACAAAATACATTGAGAGATGTATTGGGCTAGCTTCGCGGAAACTAGGAATACTGAACAAGGTAAAGCGATTCTTTACACCGCACCAGAGGTGTCTGCTGTACAAAACGCAGATTAGACCCTGCGTTGAATACTGCTCTCACCTCTGGGACGGCTCCGCGAAGTATTTGCTGGACGCACTCGACGCTATGCAGCGACGCGCTGTTCGCATTATAGACTGTCCGGAGGTAACGGGAAGCCTTGAGCCGCTAGCCCAGCGCCGAACAATTGCTTCCTTGGCCGCGTTCTACCGTATTTACCACGGTGAGTGTTCTGAAGAGCTCTTCAACCTGATCCCACCCTCTCCCTTCCGATCCCGAACAACGCGTGCCGGCCAGAGATGTCACCCTCATACCGTGGAAACCGTCTTCGCGAGAACCGAGCGTTTTAAACGATCGTTTCTCTGCCGAACGATGGTGGCTTGAAACGCCCTGCCTGCGCACGTGTTTCCTCCAACATATAACCCTGGGCTCTTTAAGCGAAGCGTGAAGAGGCACATTACTACATTACAAGGCATGTGTCAACCTGCCCAGGGTAGGTGTGCCGCAGGGTTGGACGTGTCCGGAATGCAAACGTAGCAGCATACACGAAGCAAAATGTGACGAGACTCCGGTGCGATCGACGCAGCATGTGGCGACTCCGCTGAACCAAAGCCCGGTAGGGGACGAGGCCAGCTCGGGGCGGTCTGAGTTCCACCTAATTATGGAGGAGATTAGGTCGCTGCGAGGGGACGTCGCGACGTTCATGAGTCGCATGGAGCGGGAATTTTCAACGATTAAAGAGGTCGTCCGGGCATGCGACGCGCGCATCGACAACCTGGAGACGCGTCTATCTGCGTTTGAGGCCAAGGTTTCGGCGCCTGCTCCGGGTGCTGGGTATATTGAGAGTGTCGTCGAGGGCCTACGTCGGGAGCTTAATGACAGGGACCAGGAGCTGTTGGCGAACGACATTGAAATATCTAGCTTGCCTGAACTCAGCGGAGAGAATCCTGTACACCTCGCTCAAGCGATAGGTACCAAGCTTGGTGTGTCCGTGGAGGAGAGAGATATAGTTAGCGCTCAACGAGTCGGTAGGCGCCACGTCTCCGCCACCGACAGCCAGGGCCCCGCTGAGCGACGCACGCGCCCCCTGGTGGTGCGATTGGCGCGCCGAGACCTGCGCGCCGAGACCTGCGCGACGAGATGCTGAGGAGCGCGCGCGTGCGACGAGGCGCTACTACGCAGGACATCGTTGCGGCTGGGCCCCCTGTCCGCTTCTACGTGAACGAGCGCCTTACCAAAACTAACCGGCAAATATTTCGTCTGGCGCGGGTTGCCGCTAGTGATGCTGGGTGGAAGTTCGTTTGGACGCGGCGTGGACAGATACTGGCCTGCAAGAAGTCGGGAGATCGAACCCATCGCATTTGCTCCGAAGCAGATCTGCAAGCGCTTTTTGGACAATTTGAAACAACAGACACTTCTGTGTGATTTTTTTGGATGTTTCATGACCGATACTTACTTGCTGCTACTTATGTACTGTCTACCTGTTGTAATATGTTGTGTTCACTGCTGGATTCTATGTGATATGTACTGCGGTATATATTTTATACCCTACCTTTATTGTGTACCTGCTCGCTACTGTATTCTAAATGCTTTGAGCTTTTGTGTTGGCCTAAATTGTTTATCTTGCCCTTATAGTGTAACTGTTGTGTTGTGCGTTCAATGTTGTATTGTCTCAGTTGTATACATTTCTCAGGTCGGTGATGCTACTGCACGTCACATCTGTTGTGTGAGTGGTCTAGGGGGGTCAGTGACTGTTATGCACGTGCCAGTGAGTGTTCACAAAGTGACCCTGTGCACAGTTGTCATACACATACACCACAAATCATCAAAAATAAATTACACTTCACAAAATCAAATACTTAATTCAATATTTACAGAACACAGTTTCACTATTACTGAAGTGTACAGTTTATTCCAGTACAGGCCTTTATATACAGACAATCTATTGAATATTAATATTTACAAACTACACCATAATACAAATATATGCACAATAGTTACAATATTACTACTTACACTTAAAAACTACACATTAATAAAAATGTTGCTATTTACACCAATACCTAACCCTACGAATATTACTATTTGCAAACTTTACAGAATTTGCAAAGCCTCTACGGTCCACAGTTGTTGTACAGAGATTACTTACAGACTTTTTAGTTTGAATATTTACAGTGGAAGGTATTGCATAATGTCTAACATTTATCAAATTACATGTGAGCATGGAATTATAGTATGTTCTTCCATTGGAGCGCGGGGTGTATTCCTTGAGTCAACTCACAGGATCTGCTTACTAATTATATCTGCGAACAGATGCAGGGTACATATTGGTATTTCCTTTATTTTTGTTAAGGAAACTATTAAATGCTTTTTTACTATTATTATATTCCTATTATTCTCTTTATTAAAATTATTATTACCATTCAATACCATTATACTTAATACTTTATTATACATGAAATGCTTGATAAATGTTCCCCTCTAAATATTAAAAATTTGGACTCCTGAATACTGGATCCTTGTCGACAAAGCATGATGAGTTTAGGGTGGCCATGTTGCGTCACGCGGTGGACGTCATGGCCATAAATGAAACATGGCTGAGGATGGGGCAGGAGGGCCGCGCCCAGAAGGTTCAGGGGTATAACTTGAGACATATTCCGCGTCCATTGGACATTCGTGGGGGTCGTGGAGGAGGAGTGGCTTTTTACATAAGGACTGGAGTGAGTGCTCGTACTAGGGAACATCCCATACACCCTAATGTGGAGCAGATGTGGATCAACATAACTGTCTCAGGAAAAAAGTTGCTGGTTGGCAGTGCCTACCGTCCCCCCTGGCTCAGCCTGGATGTATTCCTGGTCAGTATGATGGATAGCATCACTGCTTTGGCTCTCTATGATGGGGTGTTACTTCTGGGTGATTTAAATGTGGACATGTCTGTCAGCGATGATCCAGATACTAGAAAGATGCATCAGTTTCTCACCTGTGTGAACTTGGCTCAACTAGTGGAGACTCCAACACACTTCACTTCCCACTCTGCGACACTCATAGATGTTATATGCACGGATATCAAGATGCACAGTGTTGTGGTGGATCACATCAGTGATCTGGGTCGGCACTCGTTTTTAGTATGTGATGCTACAATAAGAAAATCTAAACCTAAGCCTAGAATAATCACATACAGACCAATTAAGGATGTACTCATGTAGTACTTTGAAGTTGATCTAGCTCTTGTTCCATGGGAGGTAATAGGTGGGTTGCAGGATGTGGATGATATGGTCCAGGCTTTTAACAGTTTCATCACACAGCTTTTTGATTTACATGCTCCCATAACAAGGAAAACATTCAGAAACCGTCCGACGCCTTGGATTACCGATAATATTCGTTTGCTGTTTCACTTGAGAGACAGAGCTAGAAAGAAATACCACAATACCAGGTTGGAACAGCATCACAAACAGTATATAGATCTAAAGCATTTAGCATGCACATCCTTGAGAAGTGAAAAATCTGCTTATTTCAGAATCAATATCAATAGTAAAATCGGTGACCCTAAGTGTTTGTGGCAGAACCTTAAGTCGGACATCATTCCTTCTCATGGGGACCCACACCTACCGGCTCACTTTCGTGACCCCGATGGCATTAACCAGGCATTCTTAGATGTACCTGGTGCATCACATCCCACCATATCCGAACTAACATTCTTCGAACACCACAGGGGAACTTCCTCACAGTTTTGCATGAGCCCTGTTAGCAGTGATGTTGTGTTTCGGATCATCAGGGATATTGGCACGAATGCACAGGGGGTGGACGGGATTGGTCATGAGATGCTATTGATGACCTTACCAACAGCTCTGCAGGCTATAACAGCCATGATCAATGCATCAATAGTGACTAACAAGTTCCCTGAGTTGTGGAAGTGTGCTATAGTGCGACCCATACCCAAAGTTAGCAACCCTCAAACGTTTAAAGATCTCAGGCCCATATCGATTCTCCCCTGTCTTTCTAAGGTGCTGGAGCGTGTGGTATATGTACAGGTGATGGATTACCTGGAGTCCAATGGGCTACTCCCAGAGTTTCAGTCTGGATTCCGGAAGGGGCGTGGTACTGCGACGGCTCTCTCGGATGTCATAGGGGGTATTCTTGAGGCGAGGGATGTTGGAGAGGGCTCCATCCTGGTGCTACTTGACTACTCTCGTGCCTTCGATGCTATCGACACTACACTGCTTCTCTCAAAACTGACATTCTACGGATTTTCAAGTGAAGCGGTGCGGTGGTTCGATAGTTATCTTAATAATAGGTCCCAGTATGTAGAGATCAGTAGCGAGGATGGATCTAGGTTCTGCTCTGGCCCCCGTCTGGTATCCAGAGGGGTGCCCCAGGGTTCTATTCTGGGCCCACTCTTGTACATATTGTATAGTGCTGATATCCAGAACACCTTTGAGAGCTGCAAGTACCACATGTATGCAGACGACCTGCAGATCTATAAGTCCTTTAAACCCGAAGATACTTTAATAGCTGTGCAACAAATAAATGAGGAACTGAAAAGAGTGGCTGGGTGGTCGAAGAGTAACTCGTTGGTGTTGAATCCATCCAAATCCAAGTTTATGGTGCTGGGTTCGAAACATCAGGTTGCCTCAATACTGGCATGGGATCCAGTCATAGTGCTAGGTGGCACTGGGATTGAAAGGGTCGAGTCTGCCACTAACCTAGGTCTCACAATGGACTCTGAGCTTCGTTTCGAGGCGCACATTAGCAAAACTGTAAGCAATTGTTTTTACAGGCTCTAGGTGCTTTATAATATAAGAGAATTCTTGAGTGTTTCACTGCGCAAGCTTTTGGTGGATAGCTTAATATTGTCCAAGTTCAATTATTGTTATACTGTATACGGCCCATGTCTGCTGAGAAGAACAGAAAACTTGATTCAACGAGTTCAGAATGCTTGTGTCCGTTTCTGTGTTGACATCCCAAGGCGAAGCCATATCACACCATACATAAATGATCTTAAAATGCTAAGGATGGCCGCAAGAAGGAAGCTGCATCTGACTGGTTTACTATTTCGTGTGGTAAATACTCAAAAACCGGAATACCTTTATGGTAGACTGAGTTGGAGACACGACAAACTAAGATATAGCAAGAGGACTACTGTAGCCCCTTTGACACTACATAAGTATAGGTCTGCCGCTTTCCGAGGTTGTTTTAGGCATGCAGCCACTAGTTGCTGGAACATTCTTAAACCTCCAATACGCAACCTGAAAAATCGAAGAACATTCAAATTAATGGTGAAAAAACTGTACTTAATGGAACAGCTGGAAACTGTTTTATAACTTACTAAATTGATACTTACCCTTGTTTTTATTTTATCTCTGTTTCCTTGTACCTTTGTGGGTGCATGACTTCGATTTGTTTAGTGATTTTGTATTGATTTAATTTTGTTAATGTATCATATTCTTAAATAATGCCGAGAATGATTGCCGCGTGTCGTGACGTGTCATCTCATCAGTCTGTTATTCTTGTCGGTCTGGGTTGACGGATGACAGTACTGACAGCTGGCAGTTGAGTTGGTCTCGAACGCGAAGCTATGGTACCGGACCTATGAGTTTACCATAGACACGGCTTGTTTGTTTTTTGTTATATATAGACACAAACACACGACATATTATTATAAATATTACATACACTTATTTATTTTACTTGTGTATTTATGTATTTGATTTATTTATTATTTTTCTTGTGTGGTGGCATTTGGCAACACAATATTGTGTTAATTGTGCTGGGTGAGATACTGCATGGGTGCGCCATTTTCAGTGTCACTGGCCTCCTCTGAAAACCAGCGCTGGCAAATGTGGGTCTGCCCACGTCAGCATAAGCTGAGAGGAGACCAATTTCTACGCAGATGTGGCGTGTACTAGCATACACCTACGATTTTCCTGTCCTTAACCTACTTCTAATATTTTACTTGTGTATTGTTATCGCCATGTCTGTTTAAGAATAAACACATTTTTCTTTCTTTTCTTTCTTTCTTACTGGGTCGTCAAGTTGAGTATTCCTGTGTACTGTGAGAGTCGCCCTCAATTGCCAGACGTCGCCTCAGCTTACCATCAGGCGGGTGGCGTCAATTTGTCGACCTAAATATAAAAAAAAAAAAAAAAAAAAAAAAACAATGATATTGACTTATCTGTATATTGCTGTAATTAATAAATAAATAAATAAAAATGAGACTGCACGGTTATGGTATGCCTTTATCAAAATTTCTGACAGAGCTCTAGTGCTTTCTATGCATAATTAAATAATTACAAAGTAGTGAAAATAACAAATAATATAAAAGGCACCAAATGCAAGAATACAACTTTTTCTATTTCTATCAGATATTTAATTCTCATAGCACATGATCTAAGGCGGTTGACCTGATTAAAATAATATGTTAAAATAATACTCGTAGCATGTAAAATTTTCGTATGCAAATGTAGGACATGCCTGGAACCACATTACTTTAACCTCAATAAACACAGTAACACGTAAAAGATTATCAGCCATAAAAAGTATTTGAATTGTGTACCGGTTACAATGTTTTCTCTGAATTTGACATCGTTCTTTGGAGGGTCCAGTATTTTTAACAAAGTATAAAATTTAGCACCGGCAAACTGGGGCCTGCCTGCACCTTGGGTTCCGCCATTTCGGGACGCCTAACAATGGACGTATTGAATAAAAAAAAACAGTATAAAATTGATGTAGTAGGTAATCCTAAATTACTACCGGACCAAAATGCTGGATACAATTCTAATCGAATGTAACTAACACTAAATTAATTTTGAAGTTTGTGTATTTATAATTTCAACAAAATTTTGTTGCTAAATGTTTACGTTTAGGTCTTTTGTTTATCAACAGCCTACGCTTAAATTGAATGCTCGTGTTTAGTTTTGCAACAATATGATTTTAAAACATCAATTACTCTATACAACTTGGTGATAGAACAATGCCAGCCCTAACATGCATTCACCGTTTCGACAGGGTAATTGGCACTCTCTCTATAGGGACTGACGTCAAAATAGTTCAGGCTTTGTTTCGCACGGTAAATGACAGCTCTGGAATTACTTCTGGTGTAACAAGAGTCAACCATTTACTATCTGCAGTGTTTGGTTCCGAGTAATATAAAAAAACAAAGATATCTCGAAGCAAGCTATCGTGTTAATTAACATAAAACGAATTTAACTTAAATAGAATAAGATAAACAATGACGACTTAAAGTTACTAAAGCTAAACACGTAAAATAGGCATATTTTCAATCATTTATCAATTTCTAATTACACGAGTTTGTTTTGGGATTCAAATCGATTTAAACTGGAATGATTGACATTAATAAATAAGCAACCAGCGGTGTTTGCTTCCGCGGATCTCCTTGTGATATTAATAATAATTAATATTTCAATAAATTAAAAGTCGATAATGTTTTGTGGGTAGATCCGCATACATTACTAGTACATACAATATAGTATTGTATGACCCAAAGAATAAGTATCGCCATCCAACGTGGCAACACAGCCAGCATTTTGGGAACCTTCCCAGTCGATAATGACGCGGAGGATTTTTTAAACGATATTTTGTAATGTATTTTTAGTATTTAATATGTATGTTGTAATTCTTATTGTAAATAAATTGATAAATAAGATATACATTACGCTTATATCCCCGAAGCGGTAGGCAGAGGTGCATTACACATACATGGCTACTATTTGTCAGTAATTTTTGGTCCCACGTTATTAGGACCAAGCCTGTTGTCGTCCCGGGAGGTGGAGCTATATGCGTCCTACAGAGAGGCTAAGGGGCTCCAGGAAGCGATCACGCGGGCTAAGGCGACTGCCCGCGAGGAGCTCCTGGAGTCCCTAGAGCGGAACCCATGGGGGCGCCCGTACCTGCAGGTCAGAGGTAAACTCCGACCGAGGGCGCTCCCACTGACCCAGAGTCTCCAGCCGGCTGGAGGGGGTCTTGGGCTCTCTGTTTTCGACGAGCGCGGTGGAGCACATCCCTCCGCGCATGGCTCCGTCCCAGACGCCCAATGCGTATAGCAGCAGCGAAGACGACGTCTCCGAAGTCAGAGAGGGTGAGTTAGGAGCGGTGGTACTTCGGTTCAGTCGCCGGAAAACCACCGCCCCTGGGCCCGACGGCATTCCGGGCCGTGTATGGGTCCTGGCCTTTGAGGAACTCGGGCCTCGACCGAGGGGGCTCTTCAGCGCATGCCTCGAAAGGGGCCTTTTTCCCAAGGTGTGGAGGACGGGGAAACTGGTCCTGATCCGGAAAGCGGGGCGGCCGGTGGACTCACCGTCCGGTTACCGGCCGATCGTGTTGCTCGACGAGGTGTCTAAGCTCTTTGAGCGAATTATCGCGGAACGCCTCGTCGAGCATCTCACGCGTGTGGGCCCAGACCTGGCGGACAACCAGTACGGTTTCCGTCAGGGACGGTCCACCGTGAGCTCGATCAGGCGCGTGAAGACCCTGGCGGAGGAAGCAGTCTCGCGGGGCGAGGTGGTGTTGGCGGAGTCTCTTGATATCGCCAACGCCTTTAACAATTTACCCTGGAGTTGCGTTAGGGAGGCACTGGTATACCACGAAGTGCCTCTCTACCTCCGTCGTATTGTCGGGGCATATTTATCCGAGAGGGCTATAACTTACCCTAGCTGGCTCGGGCCAGCTCGGCAAGATGTGTCGTGCAGTGTTCCTCAGGGGTCGGTCCTAGGACCTCTCCTGTGGAACATCGGATACGACTGGGTGTTGCGGGGTGCGTTGCCTGAGGGCGTCGGCGTAACTTGCTACGCCGACGATACCCTCGTCACGGCGCGGGGATCAACGCATCAGGAGGCAACACTCAAGGTCACGACTGGGGTTGCTCAAGTCGTGGGTCGGATACGGCGGCTGGGACTGGACGTGGCACTGAATAAGTCCAGGCTCTGTGTTTTCACGGACCTCGGTGCGGGCCACCTCCAGGATCCAGCGTAAATGTAGGGAGCCCACAATGAAGTATCGGGGCTCGTACTCGATAGCCGGTTGAACTTCGGACCACACTTCCGAAGTTTGGTCCCCAAAGTGACGGGGGCGACAGCCGCGCTTTTGCGACTGATGCCCAACTTAAAGGGACCCAACGCTTCCTGCAAGAGACTGTACCTGGGGATCGTGCGGAGTATGGCCGTGTACGGGGCTCCCGTATGGGCGCCGAGTCTGACGGCCAACAACGCTGCTGTTTTACACAGTTCGTTGAGGACCTTGACCGAGGGTACCGCACGATCTCCCTAGAGGCTGCATGTCTCCTAGCCGCGACCTCTCCATGGGACCTGGAAGCGAGAGCCCTTGCGGCATTGTTCCAATGGCACAAGGAGGCGCTGGAGCGGGACCACTGACCTGGTCTCGAGAAATTGAGGCTCAGCGGTCCCAACTCCGCCAGGATCTCATGGAGACATGGAAGGTGCGACTTCAGCAACCTATGTGGGGAACCACCACCATCGCGGCGGTGAAACCGATCATGGAGGAGTGGCTGCAGAGGCAGCACGGTGGCCTCACGTATCGTGCGACACAGATCATCACCGGGCACGGAAACTTCGGTGAGTATCTGTTTCGCATGCATGTCACACCCGCGTGTCAACACTGCGAGACTTCCAGCGTAGACACGGCATTCCACACGTTGGAATGCTCAGCATAGGCGAGTCAGCGCCGGGACCTCGTTGTGGGCCTGGGCGTAGATATGCTCTCGCTGATGACCATGCTACGAGCCATGGTCTCTAGCGAGTCAGTGGAACGAGGCCGTTTTCTTCTGCGAGCAGGTTATGCTCGTGAAGGAGGCGGCCGGTAGGGTGAGGGAGCGTACCCTCCCCGCTGAGTTCCGAAGTGTGCGGCGAGTGCGCCGCAGACGTGACTACGCCCAGGACCATCGAACTCCATGATCGGGGCCTGAGGATGATGGATTAGCAACCCACCGTCCTTACAGAAGCAGGCTAGAAGGGCTGCATGATGTGGGTTGCACCCCACGCACGCCTTCACTCACCGACGCGCGATAAAACCCGACCCCAAGGATGCGGGGTAACACCCGACCACCACGCAGTGGCCACGCAGGTGGCCAAAATCCGCCGGGCGCCACCGGGAATTCTCTCAGTCTCTACCGCAGGCGCTCGGCAATGGACGTAGGTGCGGCTGCGACCTCGGGCCGCGGATTCAAAAAAAAAAAAAAGCCTGTTGTCGTGTATTTTTATGTTAAATACACACACACACACACACATATCACGCCTATATCCCCGAAGGGGTAGGCAGAGGTGCATTACACACCCACAATTTGTCAGTATTTTTAGTCCCAAGTAATAGGGGCAAGCATATTGACGTCACCGGGCACATTTATAATGGTTTATGTCCAAAATGGCCGAATGAATTTAATAAAAAGTACTAGCTGCTACTTTTTCTTAAATTCATATTGTAATTCTGAAAATATTTGAAACCCTTTGCCATGCGATAAAATGTTGATAAAAGGCAACATTTCATGTTAAATACCTACATATATTATATTTTCCTATACTTGAAAGCCTCACTGGTATTGTTCAGTATAGTGTAGTGACGTCATTAGAGAACTAAACTAAATATATAATTTGTACGTACCTTTTTTTTTTTTTAATTCCGCGGCCTCTCTAACTTCCTTTGCCGGGCGTCTCTGGTTACTAGCAGAGGGTATGTCCAGTGGTGCCCGGCAATTTGTACGTACTTGACTATAACTACGCTAGATCCTATATTAAATTTAGTTTCCAATAATTTTGTAGTTCTAGTTTGAATACCAACTTCAGTCGTTTACATGACGACTCAAACATGTAGATAATTAAGACGGAGCGCAGCGGAGTCTTTTCTAAGACGGAGCCAATCATTTCATTTCATTAACAGGTAGAAAGACTAGGTTTTACCCGCCTAGCCCCTTCCCCACTTCTCTATGAAATACCTTTTGATGGGCTAAAATTATCCCTAGGTAACTCAGGTATATAAGTTATCTTAAAATAGCAATAAATAGGCATCTATGCATATCATTTAAAGAATATTCTACAACTTTCTCAAAATATAGTACCTAGATGTCTTGTTAAAAATTAACTTATTTGGATGTTAATTATAGTAGTATATTTCGATTTGTATTTTTTGTTTATCAATGTAACATGGAATCTTACGTTTTTCAAGTAATTAAAGTGTAAATTTTACAAAGGTTCAACCTCAAAATTGTACATAGTGATTAAAAAAAAAATCGGATTCGAGTTTTTTTCTTTTCTTTGCATTTTCTGAGAACATTTACCAAAGTAATGTATATATTTTTACATTATCAGAAAGAAGAGATTTCAACGAACAAAAAACTTCCCGACTTTTTTTAAAAAGCTGATATTTTGACGTGAGAATTTTTGATTGGAAATTAGGGTGTTTTTTCGATTTTAAGTCAAAATTAGGTGAAAAAATAAATATTTCGAATCAAAAAAATTACAGTCTTTGTTGACATAAAAAGGTAAGTTTTCACCAAATTTCGTGAAAAAAAAATTGTTTTGCATAAGATAAAAATAAAAAACCAAAAACATGATTATTTGAATTTTTCACATAAATTTTGAGGTTATGTGAAAAAAGTGAAAACACAAAAGTTGTAGGTCTCTTTATTACCTACAACTTTGTCTCATACTTTTTTTCCATAGGACTTGTAGTTTTGCCGGAAATCGAGATAAACCGTTTTTACCCTTAAAAACTCACCCCTTTCCACTTCCCGACCTCAGATCGACCGTAAATTATTTTTCCTTTAATTTTTGTTATATTCTCGTCCATTTGTAATGGGTTTCATCCTACTATTTTTTTTTTGGTTTCAGAAATTATCGGCACTGGTCTAATAGGGACCGAGTTGAAGTGGTGCCGTTTTTGAAGCACTGATCGGTAATCTAGGTATTTTTGATCTAAGCCTATCGACTTGAAATTTGGCTGCAGATAGAACACATTAACGTGCTTTGCTGTATAGTTTTTGATGTATGGCTGTGTGTGGCTCTTATAGTTTTTAAGTTATTAAGAATTAAAGAAATGTAAACTCGCACACGAAATGTAAATTTTTAAATTCAGCTTTTAAGAGTTTATTGTTGGCTCGCGTCATTGTCGAAAATTGTTTTTTTTTAAATATTTTTATATTTAATTTTTTAGAGATTAGGTAGGGTTCCGCGTCTTAATTATTTCGATGTAACTGCCCGCGTTCCAGCAAATACCTAGTATTTTTTAACTTCATGGTTTATTACATTTGCTACAACTAGCAAAAACAAACAAATTAAAGTAATTATTTTTTCCTCACCAACTCTTCTACAAAATTAATGGTGATCAAAATAGCAACTCATTTACCTTTTTGTTAAAGATAATTGAATTGAATCTTGTATATATTTTGTTCTATTTTTAGTACCATTTCGTTTCGGTTTTGTTATTAGATGGAACCAAGGGCAAGGTACAATCCTAATTAACTAATGATGTTCCGATGTAATCAGGTAATGTGATTGAATGTGAATTGATCAGGACAAATGAGTTTGCTACCCGCAAATGAAACAACATTCTAGGGATTTTTTTATGTTTTCATTACAGGAGTGCTTAAAGGCTCTGTCAACATTTCCAGGGATTTATGCTTTCTCAATGATAGTCGGACAAACAGGACCAACAAATACCGTTCATTACACCTACAATTTGCCAGTCTCACGGATAAGGACATGATTTTTTTTTGGTTGTGTATAGGTACACACACAATACACATACGTACTGTTTGTATGGCACATGTGTTTCCTCGTAGGGATAAACAGTGGCATATTAGACACCATATTTACTAGTAACTTTGCTGGTCCTACATAATAAGAGGGGAGCCTATAAGCGTTTACCGGGAACGGCCTTGCTTATCAGGGCTTTGTCTGTTGTAGGATTAGGTAAGTAAAATCCTGTTGGTTTCTTAATTAATCAGTGTTTCCATTTAATAACTCTTGAAATAATTCATTTCTCAATAATATTATTTTGATATTCAAATGAAACGTTTTAACATTGTTTATTTGATCTTTATGAAGAACTGCTATCAACCAAATTGCTATGCTATCAAATATTATATCCTTGGAGAAGGATCAGATTTGACAAAATTCTAGAATTAAACTCGTGCACTGCCGGGCGCCACTGGATATTCCCTGTGTGCTCATCAGAGGCGCACCGCAATTGACGCAGGAGCGGCCGTGGCCTAAAAAGTAAATCTAAGAAAATAAGAAAATGTTGACAAAAGAAGAATGACACAAAGTTTTTGTTATATAATATTACTAGCGGACGCCCGCAGCTTTGCCCGCTTGACAAATTTTATATTAAAAGCCTTCCTCGAGAACCAGTCTATCTATTGGTACAAACCGCATCAAAATCCGTTACGTAGATCTAAAGATCTAAGCACACATACGGACGGATGCGACTTTGTTTTATTAATATGTAGTGATATTTATTTCTATGCAAGTCTTAAGTCTGAATGTATCACATTTTTCTCTAAATCAGATATGACTATCCTTAGAAAGCATCATGTGTCCCAAAACCAAATATGTACCAAAACACAAATGGGATTATATCCTTGGAACATTCACAAGATGCAAAGTAATGCTATCCATTATTCCTGTGTGTGTTTAGGTCCGAAACTGTGAGTTAAGCTTACGTAAGCTTCAGTTGAGGACGTACCTTTGAGTGCAAGCTTATGACCCATAATTAAGTGCTTTTAATTCAATTTTTAAAATGATAAAAATGTTGAATATTTTTACTACAACGTCATTTAATCTCAAACTAAGCAGTTTAGGCTCACATGCATCAGTTATTGACCAACAAATTTTAAAAAGTCAATAATGCTATTAAATCCAGTAAATTCCAGTATTTAATACTCCATAATTATATTTCTAAAAATCCACAAGTCTATAAACAAAAATAAAGGCGAACGTGTTCGCAGATGCCACTCAGTATAATAATAAGAAAAAAAAGACAAATAAGAAAAAATCTTCTTGAAACCCACAAATAAAATTCTATTGTTATTAATCTTGACAGTGCTGTCGTAAAGTATCATTATCACTTTTCTTGTTTAACCCTGTTTGTACCCGCCCTTAACAGGAGTACCCCGAGGGTCGAGTTAAACCGAGCAACAACTCTAGCAATTTATTTTACTTGAGATGTTGATACCATATATTTTTCATTGCTTTTGATTTATTAACAACTCTAAGATTTATAGTTCAATCAAATATAAATCTGGATTTTATTTTTGGAGTTAATTTGTAATGAAAAAGTTTGAGGTACATATATCATCATCATCTGCCTGCCCTTATCCCAATTATCTGGGGTCGGTGCAATATGTTTTCATTTTCCATACATCCCTGTCACACGTCATCTCCTCAGTCACTCCTTTCCTGAACATATCCTACCTCGACCTCAAGCCCTCTACATTCATACTTTGCACCTTTCTTACCACGTTACTTTCCTCTCTTCTCTTATACCATTTTAAATTTGTACATATATCATTAATGTAATTTACAAAAGAGTTTATTTTTATTTAAGAATGTTTAGGTGTTTATTTATCTTTCATAAGAATGTTTAGGTGTTTATTTATCTTTCATAAGAATGTTTAGGTGTTTATTTATCTTTCATAAGAATGTTTAGGTGTTTATTTATCTTTCATAAGAATGTTTAGGTGTTTATTTATCTTTCATAAGAATGTTTAGGTGTTTATTTATCTTTCATAAGAATGTTTAGGTGTTTATTTATCTTTCATAAGAATGTTTAGGTGTTTATTTATCTTTCATAAGAATGTTTAGGTGTTTATTTATCTTTCATAAGAATGTATAGGTGTTTATTTATCTTTCATAAGAATGTTTAGGTGTTTATTTATCTTTCATAAGAATGTTTAGGTGTTTATTTATCTTTCATAAGAATGTTTAGGTGTTTATTTATCTTTCATAAGAATGTTTAGGTGTTTATTTATCTTTCATAAGAATGTTTAGGTGTTTATTTATCTTTCATAAGAATGTTTAGGTGTTTATTTATCTTTCATAAGAATGTTTAGGTGTTTATTTATCTTTCATAAGAATGTTTAGGTGTTTATTTATCTTTCATAAGAATGTTTAGGTGTTTATTTATCTTTCATAAGAATGTTTAGGTGTTTATTTATCTTTCATAAGAATGTTTAGGTGTTTATTTATATTTCATAAGAATGTTTAGGTGTTTATTTACCTTTCATAAGAATGTTTAGGTGTTTATTTATCTTTCATAAGAATGTTTAGGTGTTTATTTATCTTTCATAAGAATGTTTAGGTGTTTATTTATCTTTCATAAGAATGTTTAGGTCTTTATTTATCTTTCATAAGAATGTTTAGGTCTTTATTTATCTTTCATAAGAATGTTTAGGTGTTTATTTATCTTTCATAAGAATGTTTAGGTGTTTATTTATCTTTCATAAGAATGTTTAGATGTTTATTTATCTTTCATAAGAATGTTTAGATGTTTATTTATCTTTCATAAGAATGTTTAGGTGTTTATTTATCTTTCATAAGAATGTTTAGGTGTTTATTTATCTTTCATAAGAATGTTTAGGTGTTTATTTATCTTTCATAAGAATGTTTAGGTGTTTATTTATCTTTCATAAGAATGTTTAGGTGTTTATTTATCTTTCATAAGAATGTTTAGGTGTTTATTTATCTTTCATAAGAATGTTTAGGTGTTTATTTATCTTTCATAAGAATGTTTAGGTGTTTATTTATCTTTCATAAGAATGTTTAGGTGTTTATTTATCTTTCATAAGAATGTTTAGGTGTTTATTTGTCTGAATGTTTAGTTGTTTATTTGTCTGAATGTTTAGGTGTTTATTTATCTGTGAATGTTTAGGTGTTTATTTATCTTTCATAAGAATGTTTAGGTGTTTATTTATCTTTCATAAGAATGTTTAGGTGTTTATTTATCGTTCATAAGAATGTTTAGGTGTTTATTTATCTTTCATAAGAATGTTTAGGTGTTTATTTATCTTTCATAAGAATGTTTAGGTGTTTATTTATCTTTCATAAGAATGTTTAGGTGTTTATTTATCTTTCATAAGAATGTTTAGGTGTTTATTTATCTTTCATAGGAATGTTTAGGTGTTTATTTATCTTTCATAAGAATGTTTAGGTGTTTATTTATATTTCATAAGAATGTTTAAGTGTTTATTTATCTTTCATAAGAATGTTTAGGTGTTTATTTATCTTTCATAAGAATGTTTAGGTGTTTATTTATCTTTCATAAAAATACTTAAAGGATTTCAATGAAACTTTATAGTATACAAGTTCATACGTCAGAATAACACATATAATAGTGTTTAGTCCCATAATTGAAAACACATTGAAAACTGGAAGCGGGAAAACTATTCACGCTGCTTAGTGTAAAAATAAGTTAACCGCTTTAAACAAACTATCCTAATATATTATGTAGATAAATAAAAGATCTTCTAAGCCTCATAGAGCTACACGGGTTGAACGCCGGGACCAAATTCGTTGCTCTATGGACGAAATCATAATCATAGTATAAAACAAAATCGCCCGTTCGTGCTTAGATCTTAAAAATTATGAAAATTAATAAATTATATTATGATTTTGATGCGGTTATCACCAATGGGTACCGGTTCTCGAGGAAGGTAGAAGAGGTGTGTATATAATTAGTCAAGCAGGCAAGACGCGAGCGTTCACTAGTACAATTATATATTTATTTCAGTCTTTAAACACGGCAACTCACAAAATATATAATTGAAATAACTAAAGTGCTGAAAATTACACAAAGAAAATTGTAAGGGAAATTAGTGTCGACTAGTAACTTTATCTTGACTTAATTAACTTTGCAATTTCTGTATTCTCGACTGGAACTTGTAATGGGTGCTAGCGTTTGTAACTTGTGACATTACTCTTAGAACTGTACCATAGAGCAGTAGACGACATCACAGAATAGGGAATACTTAGTAGTACCAGTAGTACGTACATAACGACAACGTATTGTTGAGATGAGAGGGAAAGTATCTACTAATTCACTTATTTTGCCCGTTGGGTAGTTTGATAAGTTACGAAACCACTGATCGTTCGGTTGAGTGTAACTGCTTACTAAACATAAAGCAAACAATTGTTAGAGACTAAAATAATTAGCCAAGATTGCAAAAGTTATACTGTATTGACAGATTAAGTTAAGACAGTAAAAAACCGGCAACGGACTGCGAAATCTCAGTAATAGGGGTCCCCTACAAACTATAATATAAAACTAAAACTGCCAAAACAAAATACTGACCTGTAAATGTTTTTTTTTAATTTATTAAGTTCTTTTTACGTCGTTCTTAATGTGTAGGTACACCATGTTTTTTAGGACCCAAACCAGTCTAATCTGCAATTCGTTTAATGTAGGTATCATGTCATAAATTCTTTAATCTCGTTGTGGAGATGGATATAAAAAAAACTTAAATCCCCGCAACAGAAAGAATTCTATACAAAGGGAACTGGTACAGGACACATTAAAATGAAAAATAGTGAACCTTATCAAACACCGCTCAGTGGTGCCATCCAGTGTTACGAATGCGGAAACGAAAAAAACTGGAATAAGTGCATAGTAGAACAGGAATAAATAACTTACTTATCAGAAGGGGATGTACCCCAAAACAATTTTTTTTACCGCCCCTATACTTAAAATGGGAATTATATTTTTACGCGTCTTCGCGCGTATTGTTAGATAGGTCTTTTAAAAACATTGAGAGGTTACTGAAATGATTTTTTTGATTTAAGTATTCAATCGCGAGATATTTAGCTTTGAAGAGCATGTCTTTGCGAAAACAGTGCGTAGTCCTCCCCCCTCTAAAATCTAAACGGCTGGCGTAAAGAACCTGAAAAAAATCATGATGGTAGTCCATATAATGTATAACTTTGACGGAAAACTATACTGGATGGTATAACTTATATTATTATATAAGTTCAGGAGTTATATAGGGTTTTGTGCGTGGCTTTTTTTAAATGTTAGTTAACTTGTTGTTGAACAATAACCGTATAAAGCGAAGGTATTCCTAAACAATTTGCTCTTGCTCTCCTAGAGAATAGTGGTTATAGTTTGGTACATAAACAAAGTTTTGTGTACTTAGTGTAAGCCTGCATGCATACCTATCTCTCCCAGAAGTTGAAGCAGGAGGGGTTGAAGTTGCTCCGAAGTTCTACTTTGCAAAACCCAATTGGTCTGTTCAAGTCTTCAAATACATTTTCAGCTAACAGATGTATGCAAATAATTCATACAACAAGGGAATATCTGTATGTATTTCCATTACTGTTGGTTTGTGTGGTGTATTTAAAATGTATGGTTGACTCACCAAACCAAATACTGCTATAAGCTTTTTATTTTGGAAATTTTGAAAGTCTCTATTCAAAGGAACACCTTGCCGTATTTGTGATTCATACTGCAGATAGATTGTGAATAAGCCACAAATAAATTTAAAATCAAAATTATTATTGTACTTTGTCACCTTTATAATAGAAATAACCGGAGTTCACCCGCGTGCTTTTGAATAAAATTGGTCCTGTCGTTTCTATGTGCAAGCAAACAAATAAACAAACAGACACAAAACAACAAATTACTTTATTGCTTCGGGCTTTGAATAATTAGCTTAATTTTCTAATTTTATATTTCCAGGTAAACCTATACGAAAGATAAAGATGTGAAAGTTTGTGAAGATGTTTGGATCACGCGTGACACCCTACCACAGGGTTTAAATTTTTAACTTCAAACCTACTAAATAATTTGTGGCAAAATATTTCAAAGGAAAATAATCTTTAAAAATAAAGAACTACATTAAATATGAGCAGTTAATAATTAATGCTACAGCTTGAATGATTGCTACAGCTACTGATTTGCATTGAATAACTTTTAGTGTTGATGGTGTTGATAGTCCATTTATCAATAAAAGCTACATGTTGTATAACAACTCTCTAAAAACAATAGGAGCAGCAATATGAAATATTACAAAAACAGAAAAAAATATTCCTTTTGAAAGCATTGGGTAACGTTCCCAAGCACAAAGGAATTTTTCGCAAGTAAAAATTCCACGTAATCAAAATCGCGGTCGTCGGCTAGTCTATGCTATAATAAAGCAGTAGAAATTATATATTTTATGTCTGTATATTTAAGAAAATTAGAAAACAAAACCAATTTGGGCTATATAGAAAGATATTTTCTTTCTATATCGCCCAAATTGGATTTTTTGGTAACTCAAATAAGGTTGTTTTTCCATTCTTATTAATATTATGTCTATCGCCCTGTAATAAGGATTTGGCCGAAGGCCTTTTTAAAAAATGAAATTAAAATTTAAGAAGAAAACTTTTATTTAATTGACTCGGATATATTGATAGGCAAGTGTCACGCGCACGGATGATGGAACAGAACTGAATTCTAAAATAATGAAAGAGTGCATGAGCAGTCAGATGTGCTGAATCGACATAAGGGTTAGGGAGAATAAGCAGGATGGGTATTATTGTATACATAGTGCATATAGAACAGACTTATTATTTTTCTTCTTTTTTAAAAACGTGGCTCCATCGATGTTCATCGATAATTTCACCAATGCCAGGTTATGCTTGATTTTTCCCGCACAGAAGAACTAGTTACTCTGAACTAGTTCTTCTGTGCGAGACAAGGAAACGTTGTTGACGACACGGATATGACACGGAGAGGAGTTACTGAAGAGATGACGTCTGACAGGGATGTGTGGAGAAGAAAGACTTGTTGCGCCGACCCCAAATAATTAGGATAAGGACAGGTAGGATGATGAAGTATCTACGGTGCTAATATAATGAAGAAGAAAGATTTTTTATTTTTGTAGCAATGTAAAATTCCGACGTAAAACCGAGAAGAACTGTTAGTATTAAATAAAATCAGATGGTTAGTACGATAAAAGGTGGACTTATCATCACACTAGTAAGACACCTCAAGACTTTGATATAAAATGTCAATATAAACGAGACGGTATTACGTGTATGGAATCAGGCATTGCTTTGTCAAGTGTGAGAATAAGGTTATGTTTAAAACATATGGCAGTATATTTCAGGCGTTACAGCAGTTTTGCAGCTAGTTTGGCAGAAGTGTGCATACTACTTTTCAACCGACTTCCAAATAAGCAGGAGGTTCTCAATTCGACTGTATGTTTTTACTTGTTTTTTGTCTTTGGACTGGGTCAATTTTAATTTTATTATTAAGTGAATGCTACTACTTCTCAAGTCTTCCTATTTCAATTTGGTCCCATTCCGACAGTTATTTGGTCCCATTTCGGTAATTTGAAGTCGGTAAAAATACACGTAAATTTTTGACGTGTATTTTTATTAGTTAGTAGTTTTGTTGGTCTCACATAATTGGTGGCAAGCTTAATGTCATTTCCGAGCGTTACATCATAATTACGAATAACTACAATCTCTACATTCCGGGTAATTCAATTAAGAAGAATTAAGCGGAGCGAAGCGGAGCGAAGCGGAGCTCAATCTTAGGCGACAAGTGTAAATCGTTTGTGTGCCAACTTCTCCGAAACGGCTCGACTGATTTTGACCAAATTTGGCATGCTGGTCGACATTACACCCGGGAGTGCATATCTCTGAAATAATGAAAATAGAGCTGACCACGGAGGAATAATCACCGAAAATGTCCTGCACATCACCGAAAAACCAGATGATTAAATGTTTTCCATGGAAACACGTGCGTCAACAATGAAAATATAATTCTTTTCATTCGATTAATTAATTTAAGTGTTCGATTCTGATTCTGATATGTACATGGGGCACACTAAAAGTTTTGCACTTCTAGCTAATCGGAACTATTTGAATTTCGAATGTTATATTTTTTTAAACGTTGCAACCTTCTTAGTAATAAAAAAAACAATTGGCGGGAAATCATTTGTCAATTGTTTTTCATCACACATCAAAGTTCTACGTATGCAACGAAAATGGAATTAAGTCGAAAAGTGTTGTGTATGTGTACCTACATGCACCTACTTATACATTATTACTTGGTCGTATGTATTAAACGTCATTCCGTAACTAGCAAGCAGTTGTTTCACTTGTCCGCACCTCATACTTAACAGTGGCGACGAGTATACCCACTTCTAACGAAAAGTAAAAATGTCCGGTTCAGTTTTTGGAATTTTAACTGCATTCGATCACAGTGTACAAACGTGGGAGACGTACAAGTGTCGTATGCAACAGTAGTTCGTGGCTAATTATATTACCGCTACAACGGATCCTACAGGAACAAAGCGGCGAGCTATCTTGTTGAGCGCTTTGGCGGTCGGTACACATCGGTTGGCATCGGATCTTGCCTTACCAAAACAGCTGCAAGATGTTCCGTACGTTGACGTGGTTACTCTTTTGGATAAGCATTTTATACCCAAACGACGTGGATTCGGCGAACAACACAAGTTTTACGCAGCTACGCAACAAGAAGGGGAGTCGTACGCACAATGGGCGGCTACACTTCGGGGTTTGACAGCTCACTGCGGGTACTCCAACATTGAAGAGGCACTGCGTGACAGATTTGTGATGGGGATGTTGTCTGGACCTGAACGAGACAAACTGTTCACCAAGGACCTCGAAAGTTTATCGTTAGCAAAAGCGGTGGAAATGGCCGAGAACACGAGACGTGCGCGAGCCGCTACATCGGCGGATAGCCGCGGGTCCCAGGAACAGGTGTTCAAGATTTCACAGGCTTCAGGAACACCTACGGATCGGGAGGTATCGGCTAGTTCTGGCAGCAAGAATAAAACGCGATGTCAAGTGTGTGGGTACTTTAATCACGAATCATCCCAGTGTCGGTTTGCCACAGCAAAATGTAGGAAGTGTAATGCAACGGGACATTTACGTAGAATGTGCAAAGAAATTAAGTATATGAAGTCAGAGGCTGCGGACGAAAGCGATGACAATGGTGAGTGTTTTAATATACGGTCTGTAAAGGGGGAACCGATGTCAGAAAAAGTGTTGATTTCAGGTTTTCCGATAAATTGGGATTATTTAACAAATTTAAAATTAAATTACAATTGAAGGATGATGCAAAACCGGTATTTGTGCGGGCTCGGCCGATAGCGTTCGCTTTGAAAGTAAAAGTAAATGCTGAGTTAGATCGCTTAATCACATTAGGTATATTACAACCGGTAGAACACGCGCAGCACGCGGCGCCGATCGTACCTGTGTTGAAGCAGAATGGATTTATAAGTATATGCGCCGATTATTCTACCGGGTTAAACAAACAGTTGCTCGTTGATAAATATCCTCTGCCAACCGTAACAGAACTACTTGCAAAGTGGTATGGGGAACAACAGTTCATTAAATTAGACTTGTCAAACGCGTATAACCAGTTTATGCTGGATGAGGAATCCCAGGAATTAACATGCATAAATACTTTCCGTGGGATTTTTAAGCAATTGCGCCTTTGTTTTGGTATAGCAAGCGCCCCCGGGGCGTTCCAAAGAGCTATGGAGGGGATACTGGCTGGCGTACCAGGTACGCTATGTATGCTTGACGATATTTTGATTACCGGGAAAAATAAATCGGAACACCTAGAAAGATTACATCAAGTATTACAAAGATTACAAGACGCGGGACTGACCTTACAAAAAGAAAAATGTGTTTTTTTCAAAAGGAGGTAAACTATCTTGGTTATGTGATCGATAAGAACGGCCTGCATAAATCGTCACAAAAAGTTAAAGCGATGGTGGAAGCACCCGTGCCGACTTACGTAAATCAATTGCAATCTTTTTTGGGGCTAGTTAATTATTACAGGCAATTTGTTCCGAACGCGTCTTCCATATTGAGTCCTTTGTATGATTTATTAAAAAAAGGCACCAAGTGGTGTTGGTCCCAACAACATGACATGGCGTTCGTGTGTATTAAGGTATGTTTAGCGTCAGATCGGGTGTTAGCTCATTTTAATTCGGAAGCCACCATTATTTTAACGGTTGATGCGTCACCGTCGGGTTTGTCTGCAATACTATCGCAAAAGGAAAGCGATAATGTGGAGCGGCCGATATCGTTCGCGTCGAGAACGCTCAATGCAGCGGAAAAGCGTTACTCACAAATACAAAAAGAAGCGACCGCGATTATATTTGGTATTAGACGTTTTCATCAATATCTATATGGCTGGTCAGTACCATTCATTCTACGTACCGACCATAAACCCTTGTTATCTATTTTCGGACCACATCGGGGTATACCGGAAATTTCTGCGAACCGTTTACAACGATACGCTTTGTTTTTAAGCGGATACAATTACAAAATAGAATACGTGCGTAGTGCTCAGAACAGTGCAGATTTTTTATCTCGAGCATGTTTACCGGACGATAGCACACAAGAGGTAGGGGGTTCGATGCCCGAATCTGATAGGGCCTCGTATATTAATTTTGTGTTAGACGGTGGTTTACCGGTAACGTTAAAGTCATTACGCGACGCGACGGAGTCAGATGTAAATTTACGGGAAGTGGTCAACTTTGTGCAGAATGGTTGGCCTAGGAAGCCTCCCACTGAATATCTCAAGCCATATCATGCGTGTAGGGCGCAACTGTCATACGAGAATGGCTGTCTAATGAGAGGACACAAAGTAGTGATTCCGGAAAAATTACGAAGTGATATATTAAGGGAATTACACCAATCGCATTTAGGAATCGTTAAGACAAAGGCGGAGGCGCGGTCGCGGGTTTGGTTTCCCGGGATAGATGCGGCCTTGGAACGTCTAATAGGGTCCTGTGAAGTATGTATACAACTACGCCCATCGCCGGTACGAGCGCCCATAGTGCACTGGGAATATCCCCCAACACCATTTTACTGGGTACACATTGATTTTTTGGGGCCGGTTAAAGGCCAGACTTACTTAGTTATTGTGGACGCATATACTAAATGGGTGGAGGTTTATAATATGAAGTGCAACACTACAACGTCAGCGGTAGTGGAAAGGTTGTGCGACTTTATTTCGAGATTTGGGATCCCTCATACGTTGGTCAGCGACAATGGTACATCGTTTACATCATACGAGTTTGAAAACTTTTGTAGATTGACGGGTATTTCACACTTGACCTCACCGACGTACCACGCCGCCAGCAATGGACAGGCGGAAAGCTTGGTGAAAGTAATTAAAAAAGGGATTTATATAAGTCTAATTGATGGCAACGGGGCACAAAATTTTAATAACAGACTTTTAAAATATTTGTTTCATTATAGAAATTCCGTTCACACTACAACCGGTTTATCCCCGGCCGAACTAGTCTACGGGAGAAAACTTAGAACGCGTTTAGATTTAATTAAACCTGAGTTACCATCGCCATCGTCCGCGGCCCTGGCTAAAGAAGTTAAACGTAAACAGTGTACGCAAAATAAGATGGGACGACATAACGGACAAGTGTATACCATTGGCAACACAGTTTATTACAAACATTATACCACCAATGGTAAATATGTGTGGCGTAAAGGATCAGTGATAAAAAAAATTGGCAAAATTTTATTTTTAATTAGAGACAATATTTCCTTGGTAACAGTAAAAAACACAAGAATCAAATAATGTTGTATAAAGGTGACGATTGCTCAGAAGACGAAAACTTAGATATGAGTGACGGGTTACGGGGTACCCCGTCAGTTGAGGAGCAGCCAGTTGAAGAGACAAGGCCCTCGACTACGACCTTCAGGGGGGACTCACCACAGGTGGCCACGGGGGTCGTCCCGGGGGGGACAGAAGGGCCCTCGGATTTATCTATCAGCGGTACAAAGCCTCAGTCTGTCGAGATTTCGGAGGAGGAGGAGGTGTTTGTGGAGGCACTAGAGGATCCGCCCGAGGCCGAGAGTAGTGCCGCGGTCCCATTGCAACAGGGGGGCAGTCGAACGGTGTCAACACCACGTTCTAAACGCAATCGACCTAAAGTTAATTATAAACTGTTTTACTATTCAGTAAGTATTTGTAAGCTAGGGGGAGGAGTGTTGTGTATGTGTATCTACATGCACCTACTTATACATTATTACTTGGTCGTATGTATTAAACGTCATTCCGTAACTAGCAAGCAGTTGTTTCACTTGTCCGCACCTCATACTTAACAAAAAGATTTTAGAGCAATCAATCAATCAATCAATCAAAGAATCAATTTCATTTATTCAGTTTAGGCACATAAAGAGCACATATGAATGTCAAAATTTTACAATTTTATGTCAAGGACTATTATAAAAATACTAAATTAATTACATTAATAACCATTTGAAAATGATTCTTTCGCTGGTTCGGTAAGTTGGTTCTCCTGAGAAGATACCAGCAAGAAACTCAGGTAGATTATCCATTTTCTTTTTAATAATGTTTTGTTTACATTGTGTTACAATTTGTATTGTAGGAGTGACTAACAACAGCAGATTAGGGTGACCATGCATTTTTATTATTAAGATATTCGTCTACATTATAATAGCCTTTCTTCATCAAACGTTTTTTCACTACTATTTTAAACTTATTAAGAGGCATGTCAACCAAATCCTGCGGAATTTTAATAAATATTTTTATACATTTGCCTACAAACGAATTACCAACTTTATGAAGTCAAATTTTTGTCATTGCCAGTTTATTTTTATTTCTTGTATTATAATTATGGTTGCCGGATCTTTTTTTGAAGAGTTCTATGTTCTTCCGTACATACACGATGTTGTCGTAAACATATTGAGAAGCAACGGTTAAAATATTAATTTCTTTAAATAGTTCCTTCAGCGAGTCACGGAGTCCGAGTCTATAGTTTGCTCGTATAGCTCGTTTCTGTAATATGAATATTGTCTCAATATCGGCAGCTGAGCCCCATAGCAGCAGACCATATGACATAACGCTATGAAAGTAGCTAAAATAAACTAATCGTGCCGTTTTTTCATCAGTCAGTGACCTTATCTTTCTAACCGCATAGGCAGCCGAACTAAGTCTTCCTGCCAAGGCTGTGATATGAGAACCCCATTGCAGTTTACTATCTAAAGTTATTCCAAGAAAAACTGGTATTGACTATTTGAACTAATTCATTATTCATAGTAATATGAGTATCCACCTGTCTAACATTGGGTATAGTAAATTTTACACATTTTGTTTTCTTCGCATTGAGCAGCAAGTTGTTACTTGTGAACCAATGCAGTATTTCCGAAAGGGTATTATTTACATCGTCAAGTTCTACTTTTCGTCTATCACTTTTAAAAATTAATGATGTGTCATCAGCAAATAATACTATTTCACAAAGATTTTTAGTGAAGTAAGGTAGATCATTTACGTATATTAAGAATAAAAGGGGTCCTAATATCGAGCCCTGGGGTACTCCCATGACTAATGAGGCGCCAGACGAGTGGGTGCCATTAACGTTAACTTTTTGTACTCTATCAGTGAGGTAAGACTCCAGTAAGCCAAGTGAGCTGTGCGAAACACCATAATACCCTAATTTTAGTAACAAATTCTCATGATCAACACAATCAAAAGCTTTTGATAGATCACAAAAGATACCAATGGCATCCTGCTTTTCCTCCCATGCATCAAATATATGTTTCACAAGTGCAACTCCTGCATCCGTTGTGTTTCTGCCTTTAGTGAAACCAAACTGTTTGCTATGAAGTAACTTATTGTCTGTAAAATGTGAAAGCAATTGATTAAATATTATTTTTTCAAAAATTTTACTCAGTGTTGGGAGTATGGAGATAAGTCGAAAATTTGAAGGATCACTTTTGTCTCCTGCTTTGAATAAAGGAATGATTTTACTGTACTTCATAAGATTAGGAAACTGATTTTCATCTATACATTTATTGAATATGAATGCAAGGTAAGGCGCAATAGCAGGAATTATTGTTTTTATTATATTGGTTGAAATGCCCCAAAGATCCTTGTAACATCGTAATTTCATTACACTCACAAAACGTAAACAAACATTTGTAATGATATTATGAACGTCATTAGTGTCAGTTGATGTATAGATGTATACTCGACAAACGTCAAGTCTTGACTATGATTCATTTACCATACGGTGTTCTACAAATTGTATAGCGCACTCTAGAGGATTTAGTGGGAACTGGGCAGAGTAATATCTAGCCATGTCATAATATTTCTTTAAAAAGGTGAATGTCAATGATATTGCTTTTTATCTGTGGAGGAGTTTCCGGCTGACGATAAGTTTTGCTTGTAGAAAAGTGGTTTGAACTAGTTTTTGCAGGAAAGGAAGAATCTAGAAACAGCTCGGAGTTGATAAAAAGCCGGCGCGGGCTGTCGTGGGTCTCTTTCCACTGCTGGATACTTTAGTGAAAATATCTCTCGATCACTACATCTGTCTTATACTTAACCTACAAGTCTGTAAGAAGTTATTTTACTGGGAATAATATAAATTGAGTCGAAGCAATTGTCGATACTTTTCAAGCGTCCTATCGAACGTGATCTCAAGAGGCTGGGAGTGTACCCTCCCATTCGACTTGGACAACGTGGAAGCATTTTTCTGTTTTAGGAATTCCAAAGGGCGTTTCTTGATAGTGTTACTGATGTCTGATGTCTTGGTGCAGAATTGATAAGGTAGTCGACGTTTCTGGAGCAGTACCGAAATAGCCTAATCAATCTACGGCAAGGATACGCGAGGTCGTCTTGGGCTCACAGGACCACAGCACGTGCGCGCCCACCTGACAATCCCAGCTGACTGCTTGTAGACCAAACACTTAAGCTAAGTACTTTGCTCAACATCTAATCCTGTGTTCTTCGTCCATAATACTGTCTACTCCAGTCTCAAGAACTATAGTCACAATCGAAGGTCAAGTTTAAAATAATTACCATACCTGTAATTTATGTTTTAAGGAGTAGGCCAGTAGCCACACACCTACCTTTGTACGAGTAACCTCAATAATTTAATGTTTTAAGAGGTGTACCTACATATTCTCTGTATAAATCTTGTAACTATTTCTAATATCCAGTGTCTATTTGTTTTGAGGTTAGAAATATATACTCTGTGAACTCTCTCTACTGTTGTACCTTATTGAATTCTCCTATCATCACACACACCGTTCATAAGTGAACTGGCGCCCTGGGATATCACATAATTGTCTCGTGAGCCTCCGCTGAACCGCCGGTGGGTAAGGTTGACTTCACCTGTTACAAGTGGCACCCAACGTGGGGCTTTTCTCCATTTTGTGTGTGTGATGGTCAGGGCTTCAATAAGGTACTCGGTCTGAAACTCTCCAGGACCCTAATTGGCTGTACCAAGCGGCAGGTACGTAAGCAAGGTTGTCTCCCATTTCCACATTGTGGTACAACCAAATCAAAATTTATTTTCAAAATTAAAATTGCTGCTAAAATTATTAAATTCATTCGGCCCCTTTTTTTCGGATTAGTTTTAAGTCTGTTTGCCTGCTATCTTAGTAGGCAAACCTTTTTTCTTTTTTTTCTTTTTCTTTTGAGGGTGAAATCAAAAAAAAAAAAAAAAAAAACATTTTTCTAATAAATAAATTTTATCTACTCAATAGTGGGTAGAATTTTTCTCTCCAAGGGCGTGACCCATATATTTTTTGATTTCTATGATGAGGATAAAACCTCAAAGTTTTTTTATTGTAACTTAACTTTCTTTAATTATTGCAACCAAGCAAAGTGATAAAGAAATATTTTATCAACTACTCATTAACTTTAATGTAAAACAATACTTTCTGCTCTCTATCACTTATATAGTGTTGAATCTAGTGATTTAAACTAGTAGAGAAGGTAGGCAGTTGTATTAATACCACCTCATTCTAACTATTAATATTTTTGAATTCTCTTTGTACCTCCACTTCGGAGAACTTAAATTTAATTTTTGCCTTTTATACTTAGATCCTTTTAAGATGTCATACATCCACAAATATATATCTTGCCTGAGAAAGGATGAACTGTTTTATGAACTCGAAATTCTTGGGGTTTCAGTTGACTCTTCTTCAACGGTCACTTCACTGCGAAGTCAGCTGAGGACGGTCTTCAGATTATCTCGACGTGGCAGTTTGAAGGCTATGCCCATCGGGACACCGAGTCCAGACATCGAGCTGCAGTCTTGTGAGCCCAAAGTCCAAGTATTAGAGGCACTTATCACATCGGGTGAGGTCGGTAGAGATAGGAATGTTTGTTCAAGGTCCGCTCTTAGGGCTAACTATTTGATAGATCGCTTAGCTCGTTGTGGTATTAATTGTGAGTTACTGAACGATATCCGAGGTAGGCTCATCAAGGTTCTCGCTAGTGTTGAACCAAATGGTGAATCGGAAAATTCTGACAGCGAGTCCGAACAACCATTTAATGATAGGATCCCTACCGTGCGTTTGAGGAGTGACCGCTCGATGCGTAGTAGTGTGCTGGATATTCCTACTGTCCAGGAAACTATAGTTTACAAAGATCGTCCAATCAATTTAAATACTTTTAATTTAAAATATGATGGTTCGACCTGTGTACGCGTATTTCTAGAAAGATTAGAAGAGCTTAGACAGGCACGTGAAGTCAAGGAGTCGAAGATATTGGCTGCCTTCTCTGATTTACTGGACGGTGCTGCTCTAGCGTGGTACCGGACTAATAGGGACACCCTCAGTTCATATCAACAGCTGATCACTGAATTGAAGCTAAACTTTGACACACCTGATTACGATTACAGGTTGCGTGATGAAATTAGGCGTCGTACACAAGCCCGAACCGAGACAATGGCAAGTTACATTTCGATTATGACTGCCATGTTCTCAAGACTTTCTTTTCCTATGTCTCTGAATGAAAAACTAGATATTTTGATGCATAATATAAGACCAGACTACATGAAGGAACTAGCCTTACATGAAGTCGACAGTGTCGAACAATTAAAAACTTTAGGTAAACGGTTGGAGTTGGCACGTGTCAGAGCCCAAAGCTTTAAAGAACCCGAGCTCGATACATTTAAAATCTCTTCGGATTTAAATAAACTCCAACATAGAAACTTAGTTAAACCTGCAAAACAGGTTTCTCTTTTAGAAAGTAGTTCTTTATCTAATAAATCTATTCCAGTTGATGAGAACAGACCCTCAACGACTGGTAGAAAATGTCTACGGTGTGGAGACTCTGACCACAGTGCATACTCATGTGAGCGCTCGAGGGAAATATTGTGCTTTAGGTGTGGTAAGAAAGGGGTGAAGAGGCCTGACTGCCCTAAATGCAACATGCCTCTAGAGCCAAAGAAAATTGCTTGCATGAGTCTGACACCGGACGTGGTGGAAAGTGGAACCACACCAAGTCCCTCTGGCGGTGAACCTCTTTTTAAAAAAGAGGAAAATGATATTCGACCCTATCTCGAGGTGAGAATATTCAACTTAAATGTATTAGGTCTCTTAGACTCGGGTGCGTCATGCTCTGTGCTAGGCAATGACTCACACCGCATATTCTTAGATCTAGGGTTTAAAGTGGAAAGCATTAACTCGGATCGTAGCTTCACTATTAAGACTGCCGACAGCACTAACCTTGAGTGCTTAGGCTATGTCTCTCTACCCGTCTTATATAATTCTACTACTAAAGTAATTAAATTCTATGTCGTCCCAGGTATCACGACCTCGATGGTATTTGGGATAGACTTTTGGCATCAGTTTGAGTTGGCTAAGAATTTGATTTCACAAACTGTTCCCTCTGTTAGGGTTAATTCGTGTAATCCCTTAGTCAGACTGAGCCAGTTCAGTCTTGATATAGAGCACAGCAAGGGCAAGGATCATGTTGTCCCAAATGCTTTGCCTCATGTCAAGATTGACTTGGTGGATTGTACAATGACTAAAGATCCTTGGTACCTACATATTAAAAATAGGGTCACTAATAATCCTAAGCACTACCCTAATTTTAGCATTAGGGATAATCTCTTATATAGGTACTCTAAAAATAAATATAATCATACAACGAAATTTCAATGGAAGCTGGTAGTTCCACAAGAAGATAGGCTAGAGTTATTAAAAAACATCACGATGATACTGTAAGTGCTCATCTAGGTGTATGGAAAACCCATAAGCATTTGTCACTTAATTACTTTTGGCCTCAGATGTACGAGAGTGTAACGAAATACGTAGGGAGTTGCGAAATATGCAAACTACGTAAGCCCGTCAATACATCTAGTCCAGGTATTATGGGTAATCCTAAAACTGTTTCTAAGCCGATTGAAGCCATTTCTTGTGAGTTGCTGGGACCATTTCCAGTCTCCGGGAACAGGGATGAACGGTTGATTGTTGTGACTGACCACTCTAGCAATAACATTATGTTGAGTCCTAAACGGACAGCAACGGGTGCTAAGGTGACCAGGTTCATAGAGAAGAATGTGTTTCTAGTTCACGGAGCATGTAAAACTATTTACATGGAAAATGGGTCTCAATTTGTTACCAATAAATTTAAAGATCTCTTAACTAAATATAACATACCTAATATTTTTTTACCCTACTTAAAATAGGAGGTCCTTACCAGTGTGTTTTTGCGTTAGGTAAGAGGCACGTAGGCAGGTAAATTGTAAGGAATATTAGGTTATAGATATACTTTTCTCTTGGAACTTCACCTATATTTTGGTGAAAGTTCATAAATTTTGGGTTAGCATTAAAAAAAAATTTTTTAACCTCTCTTATTTGTATTTCTCTTCTTAGGGATGTAGGTAGGCCGCCGTATCGAGCGTTCCTTCCTCAAAGCCTAGATAGGAAAATGTAGTTTTTGTGGTTACATCTTTATTTCATATTAGGACAATGTCGTCCTACAATTCTGCTCCTGTTGGTGTATTATAGGTATTGGCATTTGTTTTCGTGTTAGGTTTGATCTCATGTCCATGAATACCTTGATATCATGGACATGATACAAATCGTTTATTTGGGCTGACGTTTGGATAGGATTAAGCTCTTTGACTTTAGTCACTCACTGTGTTTCGTTCTGAATTTCCTTGTGATGGTTATACTTCCCCACAGGAAATCCTCTTAAGGGGAGGGGTGGTGTAACATCGTAATTTCATTACACTCACAAAACGTAAACAAACATTTGTAATGATATTATGAACGTCATTAGTGTCAGTTGATGTATAGATGTCAACTCGACAAACGTCAAGTCTTGACTATGATTCATTTACCATACGGTGTTCTACAAATTGTATAGCGCACTTTAGAGGATTTAGTGGGAACTGGGCAGAGTAATATCTAGCCATGTCATAATATTTCCTTAAAAAGGTGAATGTCAATGATATTGCTTTTTATCTGTGGAGGAGTTTCCGGCTGACGATAAGTTTTGCTTGTAGAAAAGTGGTTTGAACTAGTTTTTGCAGGAAAGGAAGAATCTAGAAACAGCTCGGAGTTGATAAAAAGCCGGCGCGGGCTGTCGTGGGTCTCTTTCCACTGCTGGATACTTTAGTGAAAATATCTCTCGATCACTACATCTGTCTTATACTTAACCTACAAGTCTGGAAGAAGTTATTTTACTGGGAATAATATAAATTGAGTCGAAGCAATTGTCGATACTTTTCAAGCGTCCTATCGAACGTGATCTCAAGAGGCTGGGAGTGTTCCCTCCCATTCGACTTCGACAACGTGGAAGCATTTTTCTGTTTTAGGAATTCCAAAGGGCGTTTCTTGATAGTGTTACTGATGTCTGATGTCTTGGTGCAGAATTGATAAGGTAGTCGACGTTTCTGGAGCAGTACCGAAATAGCCTAATCAATCTACGGCAAGGATACGCGAGGTCGTCTTGGGCTCACAGGACCACAGCACGTGCGCGCCCCCCTGACAATCCCAGCTGACTGCTTGTAGACCAAACACTTAAGCTAAGTACTTTGCTCAACATCTAATCCTGTGTTCTTCGTCCATAATACTGTCTACTCCAGTCTCAAGAACTATAGTCACAATCGAAGGTCAAGTTTAAAATAATTACCATACCTGTAATTTATGTTTTAAGGAGTAGGCCAGTAGCCACACACCTACCTTTGTACGAGTAACCTCAATAATTTAATGTTTTAAGAGGTGTAATAACCTACATATTCTCTGTATAAATCTTGTAACTATTTCTAATATCCAGTGTCTATTTGTTTTGAGGTTAGAAATATATACTCTGTGAACTCTCTCTACTGTTGTACCTTATTGAATTCTCCTATCATCACACACACCGTTCATAAGTGAACTGGCGCCCTGGGATATCACATAATTGTCTCGTGAGCCTCCGCTGAACCGCCGGTGGGTAAGGTTGACTTCACCTGTTACATCCTCAGTAGTTTTTACATTCAGTTGTTTAAAAGTTTTAAGTATAGTGACAGAGTCAATATACTGAAAATCAAAGTTAACTCTACATTTATCAACACTAGATTTAAGAAGAGAATTGGCTACGTTTTTTGAAGAATTTAACTTATTTGTCGTTATAATTGGAACATTTGTGAAAAAAGATTCAAATGCATTGGCCACTGCAGAATCAGTTTTAATATGTTTATCATCTATTTTTAACTCGAAGGATCGATCACGTGACTTTGCTTTACAGGTTTCTTTGTTAATAATATTCCATATTGCCTTAGTTTTCTTATCGGATTTTTCTATTTTAGCCCGTATATATTTAGATTTGGCAATTGAACAAACTTTTTTGAACAGTTTGGAGTACTTTTTAATCCGTTCAATTACTTGTGGCTCATTAGTAGATAACTTTGTCTCGTATAATTTATATAATTTCTTTCTACTTTTATAGATTCCAGGCGTAGCCCAATCACAAAATTTAATTTTGAATTGATTTACATTTATTGTTTTTTTTGTGAATATGTTATTGCATTCGTATTTGATTACTCCGAACAAATCTCCGTAAAGATCATTCGGGTTTTTAGCATTATTCAACTCCAAAAGAGGTACTTTATTAATAATGTTTACTTTAAATTTTTCTAATCGATATTTTGTGAATAGAAGAAACATACAATATTTTTTGATGATGGAACATGTTGGTACTTAAATCTAGCTAACTGACCTGCATGATCTGAATTAATTAAACTAGACAGCGGAGCAGAAGCGGGCTCACGTGGAATGGTGCTCACAGATGCTACTGAAGTACGACCATGGACATTATCATGCTGTTTATGACATTGTCACAGTAGACGAAACGTGGATTTATTTTTGAACCCGAAAAAAAAACAGCAATCTTGTGAATGGGTGTTTGAAAATGAGAACAAGCGAACAAAAGTGAGGCAGGCGAGAATCGTTGGTAAAAAAATGATCGCGTTTTTTTCTCAGCTACGCTCAGCTAGGGTGTCCATTAATAGACGTCCATATCCGCATCCCGCCGCGATTCTGGCCGCGCAGTAGCGGCACCCCCGCTGCCCCCAGCGGACGGACGAGGCTTTGGCCTCGAGGCGGCGCAGGAACGGCTGCCGACCCGATGGTCCGCCGTCTTGCCCTTCGCCTCGTATCTATAGCAGCGAGGCGGTGCATCACAGGCGTTGGACTTATGACCGGGCCGGCTGCAGCGGAAGCACCGATCACCCACGGTGTCTTCCACTGCGCACTGCACTCCTACGTGCCCCACCATCATGCACCGGAAACACCTGGTTTTCCATGCACGCAGGAGATGCACCTGCGCCTTGAGGAAGCCCCCTGTGAGGAGGCTTCGCATTTTTAAGAGCAATTTTAAGAGCCGCCGCGACGGGAAGCTGGACGACTGCTGTTCCGTGACCGGTGGGGCTGAAGGAGATCTCTCCAGCCTTCACTTGGTCACGGGGGCAGCCGCCCGCCTCCACGACGGCGGAGATTAGCTCATCCGTCGTGGTAGTTACGGAGCCTAGTCAATTCAGACAAACAAGCAATCAATTTTTCTCCTGTTTGCAATATTATAGTATAGAAAAATAATTCAATTATTTTTATCTTTATTTTTGTCGAGACTTTTGTCCTGGGCATGTGCCTTCTCCATCTGTCTATAGTTGCATAATGTGCATACGGAGAACGTAGCGTATCATTTACAAATTATTGATGCATATAGACGTGATATCGTCATCGAAGCGCATTACACACTCACAATTTTCCAGTATTTTTAGTCCCACGTACCTCCTAGGTAGGCCTACAGCCGTCACCGGGCACTCTAGAAAGTCCAAAATGGCTGAATAAATTTAATAAAATTAACAGCTATATAATAATTTTAAAAACTAAATTTGAAACTCGTTGCCTTGCGATCAAATGTTGATGAAAGGCAACAAAATCTTACGTGCCAGCCGCTGTGGCACAGCCAATTAAAGTCCTAAGCGTCTGGGACTCAAAAAAATAATGATTGTGTTTTTTTCGTGCCCGGTACTATTTTGTATCAGTAAGTTTTCAAAAGAAAGGAAATTTCACTTCGCCTTCAGGTATATCCGTGACCGCATTTCCAACGTGTACTCATATGTTGCCTATTCTCTTTCAGTACGTGAGTAAAATAAAGTTTAACAACAACTTTTACTCTGAAATTCTTGTGTAGTTTTCGTGGTGTTTTCACAAAACGTACATAGGTACGTTTTGTGAAAACACCATTCTGTAGGTTTGTGACGTATTTGCACCAATACAATCTGTTTGACCGAAATGAGAGAAAGAGCTCTAGTTAGGTTGTAAATAGATAGATTAAATTCATTTTTTTTTTGTTTTGGTAAATTGATTTGATAAACGTTGAATCGCAATACTTATTATACCCTGAGTCAGGAAATAAAAATATATATTTTTCCACTATTTATATACGTAGTTAAGAAGGTTATAAGCTCGGCTAATTAAAACTTAAAAGTATCTATTTGCCTATGATCGAAAGCTTTGCTTTTGTACTCGTACTAAGGTATTCTATTATGAGGTTCATCATCATTATAATCATCTCAGCCGATTTAACGCTCGCTATATATATATATATATAGCGGTATATATATAGCGATAGGCCTCCCCCCAAAGAGGGGGGAACATCAGCCTACATATACCACGTTAGCCGGCCCGGCTGCTATATGGTTTGTGGCGAGTTTTCCTTATCTGAACATACTTCGATAAACATAAACACTGATATATTGCAAAATTCATAGGTACATGTATAAAATACTCAAACTCAGAAATAAACATGTTTAATTTTGTGCATCGAACAAATATTTGATTCCGACCGAAAATCAAACCGGAGACCACAGGTACAGCAGTCGCATATCTACTATATAGGTACCCACTGCGCCACCGAAACAACTAGGCATTACGAGGTCGGGATATTTTAATTACTATTCAAAAAAATGAATTTAGCTGACATTTTCCTGATTGAACGATGTCGCCGCTTTCTTAGTAATGAGTTTCATTACATTACCATTTCTCAGGGGTATGTTAGAACCAGTGAACGAAAAAACCATAAAAGCATTTTTCGCGCTCGAAAATTACCCTTGTTTTGAAGTTAAGTTCACAGGTTAAAACAGATTTCCAGTGCCACCTGTAAAAAATTAACTGTATTGCCAACAACAGACATACAACACAAACCATATTCGCTGTAAGGTTTCATCATACTCGTACGTGTTAGTGTGTGAAGATCAAAATAGATGGCGTTGGTGTAAACATTTCAGATTAGTAATCTCTACAGCTAAATATTTAGCTTATGACGTCATGTAGTAATTACACTTGAATAATTAGATAACATTTATATTATTACGTACGTAACACATGCTGTGACGGCTTTTTAAAAGCTTAGAATCTTGTATGTGATATATAAAACGAAGTGTTCAAGTGTGACCAAACCGAGCTGAATAAGTGTGATTAGTCCTTAGTATGGAAGTTTTATTCGGACAATATTTAGACAATTTTCATTTTAAAACATTTGCTATGGTCTACTCAAAAATTTTAAATCGTTGTTTTAAAACAAATTTCAAAGATACTTAGATAAGATACATAGGGGTCGGTGAACGCATAATAATAAGGTGGTTGGTATTATTGACCACCTGAAAATTTAAAAGCTGGAATCAGCGTCATCTATCGGTATGTTTCTGAAAGTGAGCTGGCTCTGAACGAAACCATTGTTAAGACTCCTGAATTTCATATTTGCCCTGTTCCCATTGATATTCCGTGACACATAAGTTTACAAAATAGAGGGCTCTACCAGTATAATAATTTGTAAGTGACTGTGATTTACGAACATTACGAATTATTGTTTTAAAATAAATGGGTAGTTACTAACTTTATCCATCTCGTAATTTGCATTTTCAGGGACCTAATAAATATTATTTTTGTCTTAAATAGTAGACCTGTCACCTAATCTGAATCACTAAATAATGTTTTTTTTTAAATTATATTACATTTAAGTACTTAAATACATTTTACAGCCAATAAATTTATCCTGTAAACCTACATAGGTTTGTGTAGGATAAACTGTTCTCTTTTTCACATAGGTAGGTAGTTAATACTTATACAGATGTTAAAATGATAAAATAAATTAAAAATTACTTGGAAAGAATATCACTCACCAAATAAATATTTTTCTAGGTGCTGATTACCATCGACCTCCATGATCGGGGCCTGAGGACGGCGGGATAGCTACCCGCCGTCCTTACAGAAGCAGGCTAGAAGGGCTGCTTGTTCCGGGGCCCTTGCCGCACAGCACGCAACCAGATTCACTCACCGACGCGGGATATATAACCTAACCTAACCTAATCTAACCCAGACCTCCGTCACTCGCTCAAGGCCGCGCGCTATATACCTACCGCTCGGCGTACCTTCGAGAGTACAAACTGGCAGAAGGCTGCCGAACGAACGCCTGAGCGCTCGCATCGCACCGTACTGCACGTTTCCCGCGCTTACGCTTCGAAATGAAGAAACCACGTAATTATTGTGTGGATTATAGTAGGTATGCACTATTTTAAGGTACAATCTTCTCGTTCTGTGCAGCAGGTATTGTTATTAAAATTTTGTAAGTTAATATAGAGTAGGTATTTTCGCTTTTGTATGGGAGTGATGTATCTGTAACTATTTATTAATCTGTGCCTAACCTAACCCAACCCCTACGACGCGGGATTTTCATTCCGACCAAACCCCCGAAGAGTTTACATGCGTAGCCAAAGTCTGCCGGGCGCCACTGGAAATACCTTAGTGTCACCAGAGACGCCCGCAGCAATGGGCATGGGAGTGGCCGCGGTCTCACGGAGTTGATAAAAAAATAAATAAAAAAAAGTGCTCATTAGATTTATTAGATAACAGATTTACTATTTTAGAAACAAATCTATTATTTAGGATATGTACATTATGTTAGGCCGGTCTTAGGATGGGTGACCATTTCTTAAGACACTGAGACCCCTCCGTGCCTCGGAGAGCACGTTAAACCGTCGGTCCCGGTTGTCATACAAAAATCTATGGCAGTCGTTAGGGGTAGTTGGAGCCCTAAATCAAATATCCGACCGGTCTAACTACAGAAGTTCGATATCGCCTATGGGTTGTGGAGGGCAGATAGCAGTCGCTTTACGTGAAATATCGAAGTTCAGCCAAATCGCAGTTAGACTGAAAAGCCGAACCCAATTGAGTTAGGAAAAGGTTTGGTGAATGATGATGATGTACATTATGTTTACCGAATTCCGGTGACTTTTTTTTTTTTTTTTTTTTAATTCCGCGGCCCAAGTCCGCGGCCGCTCTAACGTCCGTTGCCGGTCGTCCCTGGTTACTAGCAGAGGGTATATCCAGTGGCGCCCGGCGGACTTTGACCACCTCTGTGGTCTCTGCGGGTGTTTGGTCGGGACGAGAATCCCGCGTCATTGGGGTCGGGTTTTATCCCGCGTCAGTGAGTGAATCTGGTTGCGTGCTATGGGGCAAAGGCCCCGCAGCACGCAACCCTTCTAGCCTGCTTCTGTAAGGACGGTGGGTGGCGATCCCGCCGTCCTCAGGCCCCGATCATGGAGGACGATAGTCTTGGGCGTAGTCGCGTAGTCTGGGGCGGCCTGGCCGCCGACTACGGAACTCGGCGGGGAGGGTACGCTCCCTCTCCCTCCCGGCCGCCTCCCTCGCGAGCATGACTTGCTCGCAGAAGGACACGGCCGCGTTCCACCTACTCCCGCTGGATACCATGGCTTGAAGCATGGTCCCCAGCGAGAGGGTATCCACGCCCAGACCCACTACGAGGTCCCGGCGCTGACTCGCCCACGCTGAGCACTCCACCAGCGTGTGGAGTGCGGTGTCGTCGTCGGAAACCTCGCAGTGTTGACACCGGGGTGTGACCTCACGATGCATGCGAAACAGATAGCTACCGAAGCATCCATGCCCGGCAACCATCTGCGTCGCACGGTACGTGAGGTCACCATGCTGCCTCTGCAGCCAATCGTCCATGATCGGTCTCACCGCCGCGATGAAGATGGCACCCCCCTTGGGTTGAATTCCGGTGACTTGTATTTAAAGACAGTTTTGATTATTTTGATAACTTATATATTTCTTGGGACAGATATATGATAATTAAGATATTGCAGATTAGTGAATATATCTAAACTTAGTTGACAGAAAATATGTTCCCAAAAATAATTACTGTAAAGCTTTAAGCTTGTGATATATTTATTTAGATTTCACTTTGTAACTGCTTGATAAAGCGATCCTGTGTTTTAGGGTTCCGTACCCAAAAGGTAAAACGGGAACCCTGTTACTAATAAATAAATAATAAATAAATATTTTTGAACATTCTCACACAACGTCATCTAGCCCAAATTAAGCTAATATACGAGTAAGCTTGTGTTATGGGATGTAGACGACTGATGAACATACTAATATATTTTCTAAATACATACATATTATACATAGAAGACACCCAAACTCCGAAACAAATGTTTGTGGATCACATAAATAATTGATTCGACCCGAAATCGAACTTGGGACCTCATACTGATACTTCACTGTCCGTCCGTCCGTCCGTTTGTCTTGGCCTGTATCTCTTGAACAGCGATAGTTAGAAATTAGTTATTTTCACAGATGATGTATTTCTGTTGCCTCTATAACAACAAATACTAAAAAAGAAAACATAATATGTATTTAAGGGTATGCCATCCGCCGGGCGTCAGTGGAAATTCCCTGTGTGCTCACCAGTTCGACTAATTCTTGGCCGGTTTTTGTTAGGTCTTCTTTATTCTACTCATATACCTAGTACAGTTCGCGAGGGATAAGCGGAACTTTGCATTTGTTTGAGTCAGCACGAAAAGTAGAGTAAATACTCTTTATGTAGCTATGTCACAGAATAGGGAATAATACTTACATACAGAATTTGCACTCCGACGTTAATTAAAGCACATTCTTTTGTTTACAGAGAACATCAATCGATAACGTTCTATTGATGTTCTCTTGAGGTTGGCCAGTAAAGTAAAATATATACCAGCATAATTTGACCAATAATTATGACGTTAATGCCTCAATATCAACTCTATGGTCAATGCCGTGTCACAAACAAGAGACAACCCTTACTGACTTACAAGTCAAGTTCAAGTTGTAGCTGACGTCACGTAGTTTTTGCGATTGTTAGGCGAGTGACATAGCCCTGGCTATGTGTACAACTCATGTGTGTGTAAAAGAGGTCACATGTTTTGAATGCCTCGGTGGCTCAGTGGTATGAGTATGCGACTGCCGCCCCTGAGGTCCCAGGTTCGATTCCGGGTCGATTCAAATTATTTGTGTGATCCACAAATGTTTGTTTCGGAGTTTGGGTATTTTCTATGTATAATATGTATGTATTTAGAAATATATAAGTATGTTTATAAGTCGTCTAGATCCCATAAAACAAGCTTATATTAGCTTAATTTGGGCTAGATGACGTTGTGTGAAAATGTCCAAAAATATTTTTTAATATTTATTATATACGTTCACGTACACTGCACTCACACAAATGCAAAGCCCCGCTTATTCCTCGCGAACTGTACCTAATATGCGTAAACTTTAGTATATTGTATGCAATGATTGTAGATTTGGCCCTGGTTATTGTTGTTTAGATTCGGATTACAAAATAGTTATTGATTATCTATTGTGTACCTACTTATATAATATAGTACCTGGTAATGGCAATAGGTTTGTCACATTAAGTGGTATCAACGAAACTATTGGCAAATTTGAGTGTATAGAACTGTATATACGAGTGTATAAACTATTTGAGTGTATAGTATCGTATTGTATTGTAGTGTATAGGCGTAGGTACATAGGCGTGATGACAATATCTATGTATACTTTAGGTATTCACTTAAAAGATTTGACTGAAGGTTGGTGTAGTACCATTCCCTATTCTGTGGTTTGGTTTACATGATACAATATTAAAGATAAGATAATTATTATAGTATTTATGGCGACAATTGTGTTCTGTGGAACAACAACGAGTGGAATCTATTACAAGACGATCCACTAGTCTGTGAAGCTTAAAACAAACTGGTCCTTCACATACGACGTATGCCATGCGACGTGGGAGACAGTGGCCCCTACGTCTTACGTCGTCTGACGTTTAAGTTATCTACGCGCTATGACACTTATGTGACAGCGTTGTACGCGTGGGATAGCATGGGAACACGCGGATCTGGCGCGGTGACGCGTAAGACAGCGTGGTGAATGACCTGTGTGTTTGTTACTAGTGATGGTTAATATAGCATATAGCATCATAAAGCATCGTGCTATTTATATATAGCATTTAGCAAATGCTATTATGGTTTTCTAATATTGCTAAATGCTATCTGCGATATCGTATGATGAGCCGTCACAGGTGCCGCGCGACGCCAGCCATTCGCGTGCGAATTTCATTTAGCACTGTTGTTGTATTTTAGCAAATTAGCATTTAGCATCTGGGAACGACGGGATCGCGCCACTCACTCCAGTCGTCGCATGCTCGCGATTGTTATAGGTCAAATGGCGTTTTATTGTTTTACGCACCGCGTAAGCTGAATTCTCGGACTCGGACGGCTCCCGTAATAAACAGTATTTTGATTTCTGTAGATACAAGCAATGAATTTTTACATACGCTTATAATTTCTTTACATACTATCATATTTTATTTTATATTAGTTAATAAATGAATCAATCAATTATATACAGTCCTAAGCCTGAAAAGTATGAAGGAAAGTTCATTGTGCAAATGTGCACCATATTGTAGATGCATAAGTAGGCGCATATAAATGCAAATCCTTAATGTAAAGAAGATAGTATGACTGTGAAGAATAAAAATCTCGAGTATCACACTAGTGTGACGGTGAAGAAAAAAATTCTTCTGTTCCACACTGGTGTGATGGTAAGTCATACCCCCATTAAATGCATAAAACTCTTAGGCGACTCATGTATTTTGTTTGTCCGGATACTCCTCCTAAACGCCTGAACCGATATCCTTCAAACTTACCTACCACAGTGATAACGTGGGGCTTGAGGGTGGTTTAGAACAAAAAAAAATTAAAATCGGAATCGGAATCGAGGAATAATCACCGAAAAATAGATTTTCATACGTTTTGTAGTTAAAAAAAAGTTTGAACATAAAAAAATAAATCGTTGTCGTTCGAAAATTTAACACTTCGCTCAGTTTTTTGCAACAGCAGCATGCATTGCATACCTAGTTATGTACCTATATAGCATGCTGTCAGTCCGAGTCCGAGTTGCGAATTAACACAACAGTGGCCGCGCTTGATTGAAATGCTCACATCGTGTTGCCGTACGTAGCCTGCTAAAAATAGCACGAAAAATAACATGCTAAAAAAATTTAGCAAATAGCATTTAGCAAGTTTTTGCTTTATAGCAACTTTGAACATCACTATTTGTTACCACACAAATTGTATAGGCCAGATCGCATGTGAAGGATGTGTTTGACCGTGCTCTCTACGCCGGGCGAGTGGAGTCCGGGGTGTTTGTTAGTATATGATATTTATTGAAAGCATGATTTACAACGTAATTGAATTATAAAACCTCAGCGTAATACTCATTTTTCACTATAAGCATGGTTCACCGTACCGTAAAAGGATATTAATTGTATAATATCTACACCAAAAGTGTAATATGTTATAATTAATCTCTCATGCATCCGTTGAACCTCTACTAAGGATAACCTGCATCTGAAATTATTTGTTTATAATTTCAACTTCAGCACATCTCTGAAAAGACTGGATTGATTTGTTTTCGCAGTTAGAGCTTTCATGAAAAGTTTATTATGGGTTATATCCTAAATAGATTTCTGGGAATCCTTCCTCACCTCTCTTCGCTTTTCCTGACGTCTTTTCGTCATAAGGTAGTAATGCACGAGTGAACTTAGGAAGCCGCTTATTAGCAAATGGACCGTGTGATTGTTTACTATCCAAGTTGTAAAAAAATATAGCAAATGAATTGGGTGTACCAACTAGATCATTAGTATAATTAAGTATGTGCGTACATACATAGTCGACTGAACTGACTGATTGTAGATAAATATAGTCAAGCAACCCTAGTTTGTGGGTTTTACAATGAATAGGTGACCAAGAAGAGGTTTACATAAGCATCAGCGTGTTTTGGAGGGTAGATACGTTATGTATATGAAGTTTCTGGTGATTCTACGGTTGTTACGTGAATGTAGACTTGTCTGGGAAGCCTATTTGGTCCGTACCTTTCAGTCAGTTACTACAGTTGTCAGTACTATTCTCTATTCTGTGGTATAACTACAACCTTATTCAGGTACCACTATAAATCTTTCCGAATAGTTTGAGTCACACCACACAGTAACATTACCGACAAGAGTAAAATATCTAAACGATATTGTGTGAGTTTCTGTAGTAACTACTGCTATTCGTTCGCTAATGAAAACAAATGAAAATTGTACGCTCATCGCTACTTTCATAGGGCATTCTTTTGTGCTAATAAATTTAAGCCAAGATGAATAATTAACATTGTTGATGAGAGAAATTGTTGGTTTAACTTCATCGGTTACGCTAAAAATATATTATAAACGGATATCTATGTGATTTATAATACATTTTAAATCAAAATGGAAAGTTGGTTTAGCAACTTTTTAAGAATACTAGCTACAGCATTTACTACTTTTCATTATAATTAGCTAAATATACACACACACACATATATGACGCCTATATCCCTGAAGTGGTAGGCAGATGCGCATTACACACCCACAATTTGCCAGTATTTTTAGTCTCACGTAATAGGCTAAAGACGTAAGTCTATTGCCGCCACCGGGCACACATATAATGTGTTATGTCCAAAATGGCCGAATGAATTGAATAAAAAGTAGCAGATCAATTGTTAATTAAAGTCCTGGGCGTCTCGGACTATTGCTAAATATAAACGTGTTAATATCACAAGGGGGCTCACGTCAGCGCTGAGACTAGAGATTTTCCATTGCCGTGCGTCCCGGGTGCGTCCTCGTAGCATATATTAGTTTATATCACGTGCAAAGTTTATTACCTTATACTTTGGATATATTAGCTAGAGCCTTAATCTGTCAGCATGTAAAGTCACGAGCAATACGTATACACCATCACAGTTTCTGAAACATCTTAACTCCGTACTTACCACTCAAGAAGTAAGTGTACGAAAGTGTATTACTAGTTAATTTTGACACATGTCATACTTGGATGAAAGCAGTCGTTACATGGCGAAAACCCATGACAAAGTAATGGTAAGTAAGATGTTAAAAACTTTCAAAATATAATAGCATTAATTTTTTTCGCAAGATTAAAAAGGACAACAAACGTCGACAATTGTTTCGCCTCTAAACGAGGCATTATCAAGACTGTCTCAAAGAGAAACAGGCTGTTCTGTCCTTTTTAATCTTGCGAAAAAAATTAATGCTATTATATTTTGAAAGTTTTTAACATCTTACTTACCATTACAATCAAACGTTTACATAATTATTATCTCTGCGATTCGATAGACAAGAATTATAAGAATGTCTCCATGTTATTGTTCTTGACTGCACTGTACTGACTATAGACCTAAGTGCGATGGTGAAGTGTTTACTAACACTAGTCTTAAGATTCTATCACTAACTCAACTTTATAATATCTGTAATGTCTTCTTAGTTTTAAGATATTTATCTATGGGCCGTAGAATAAGTTTACACCATCTGTAACTTTTCTATTTGTTGAAATTGAAATTAATTAAAAAATATAGGTATTACGCTATATGTCCAAGTGAGTAGTGATTTAGTCTCCGGCGTTGTAGGTGGCGCCTGGTGGTGTTCCTCAGTCATATTAATACTATGCAGTATTATATAATATTCTGTAAGTAGCTACCATACACAGGAGGATACTGGAGTTGAGTGCGACAGAACGGGCGTCGACCCCTGCAATAAATAATTTAGATCACTCAAGCAGAGTACGCGAAATATTCTAAGGCTTGTATCACATGAACGACATTACAAAATATTTACCTTGGAATTAGTACTCATTTGTACAATTTTTTAGAACCTACTTGTATTTGTAGTAACCTTGTTTTTATGGCACAAAGTTTGCCTTTGAAACTAATGACGTTGTGTGTTAACATAATTACATTTAATAATTAACAGATAGATAAACACTACCAAATAAAAAAAATATGATAAAATTGTTTCGCAGAAATGAGACCACAAACTCCGTGAGATTTTTACATATTAAATTATTATGTTCTAAAAAAACTAATATTATGGTGTAGTATTACGTTGTGTGATCCACTAAATAGTCTCACAAAACCTTTCTGAGATTTCGCTGAACAATCTTTTCATTTTAATAATTTAATAACTCTTCATTAAGTTTTAACGCGTGTAAAACCGCAGGAAATAAATATAGTATCCTACAAACAGTAGTTTAACGTAGGTATGTTTTATTTTATCAATAATAAATATCTCACTTAGTACAGTACATTTGCAACATTAACAAAATTAATTACCGTATTTACGGCTCCTGAACTGAATGCTCGTTGAATCGGACAACTCTGGATCTGACGATATGAGTGCTAAGGGACTTCATCAAGAAATATGCGCGCTGTGTTTTTTTATTTATTTATTATTTTAGTTCCGCGGCCCAAGGCCGCGGCCGCTCTAACGTCCGTTGCCGGAATGCTGTGTACTAACCTGTTGAAAGACGAATCAGTATCTACTTGGTAAATATAGGCAGGTACCATCGAATAGGGTCAAAGACCCACCACGTGATACGAGATGTCAATCAAATCACTGGTAACATTTGGACGTATACCTAACATGTATATGTCTACTGGAGCTAGATGTAGCTTTGTATTTGCATGTGCATTTATTTGTGACTGCTTTACCTACTTAGAACAGGTTTCAAATACCCTTAATGCTTGGGCAAACCATAAGCAGTTGCAGTTGTCGTCCCTCATATAACTACATTATTTACTAACCTAGACGCACTGCTACCGCACTGCTACCACACTGCAACTGCTTTTGGTTTGCCCAAGCCTTTATTGAACATTTCCAGAATAAAAGTAGAATATGTATGACTCCCATATATGTTCTACATAATAAATAAATATTAATAAAATAAATAATAAATAATAAATATTTTTGGACATTCTCACACAACGTCATCTAGCCCAAATGAAGCTAATATAAGCTTGTGTTATGGGATCTAGACGACTGATAAACATACTTATATATTTTTAAATACATACATATTATACATAGAAAACACCCAAACTCCGAAACAAACATTTGTGACGATAGAGTATCTTTATGAAGATACTGTGGTAATTTACGGTACTACCATACTACCTGGGTGAGAACCCAGCTTCCTTCTGCCTGGAGTGGGCAGAGACCGGAACAGAGACGGTGTCTGCCGGCTTGCAGGGGTGGCGTATTTCACCGGGAAAGTATCTTATAAAATCCCTTAACCTATTACCCTTAATTCCCACAGTATCTTCATAAAGATACTCTATCGTTACCGACCAAGCGCACCAACCATATGGCTATTCTAGGTTATTCAGTAATACAGGGTATATACCCTGTATTACTGAATAACCTAGAATAGACCTAAATTATATCCTAGGCTAAAAGTACATTAAATCCTTGCCGAGGGGAACCCTCAGTTCCCCTATATTATCTTAAAGGTTCTTGCAATAAAAATTAAAACATTATTATAAAGTTTCAATAAGTTCCCTTCAGTAATTTGTTATTGTATCTACCATGGTTTTTGTTATGCACTACAATCGCTACAGTCAAAATTGGACACACTTGTACCGTGTTTTCAGTTTCATATATCGACATGCAACAAAACATTGTGACAATAACCGAACAAATTCAGTTTAACTTATAACATGGCCGGCACAAATGAGTTTTCCTCTCTTCTATTTAATCCAATATTCAACTACATAATATAATATGGTATTATTTGCTTAACTCCATTCAAAAATTATACAAATTTTCGTTACTTAACCCAATTTCATTTCACATTATATTGCCAACATTTCAACACACTCGCATTTAATAACACTGTATTTTGGCACTGGACAGGCTGCTCGCATAAGCATTATAAAGGTATTCTTACATTTCATAATATCAACTGTTCTATTCAGCAAGCTATTCATTACACCTATTATTTCAAGCACTAGTGTATCATATCCACAATGAAAGATACAAAGGTCTTTGTTCCGTGTTCTCTTTTATGCACATTTTATAAATATCATATTAATTATGTGATGTATAAATCTGTATCAAAAACATAACAAACAATGTGTACGAAAAGTAACGCTAAGTCGATTACGTATTTATGGGACTGTAAAAACTTGTCAGAACTAACAGAGTCCAAAGCTCCTAACTATAGACGTCTAGGACCCTTAAAAAGTCATGGAACCCTAAAAAGAACGATATTTTTAGTGTTTTGTAGTTCGAGTTTCGGAAACTTTATTGTTTTGTCAGGTCCGTCCATCCGCCTGTCCGTCCACCCGTCAATCCTCGGCTATCTTTCTAAACAGTTTGTGCTAGAAAAGTGAAATTTTGCAGGGATATGTGTATTTATCATAAAATTATTGTATAATTCTTTTATCATCTATGGTCAGCTGACTTCACCCGGCGTCCGCAACACCTGTGTGGCACCACTTGTCTTTCAACGTCCACCATCTTTGAGACGTTCAAACTAATTTTCTCCACAAAATAATCAATATTAAATAATTTAACAATCCAAAAACTGCTCAAAGTGAAGTGTGTGCGTAATAACAGCATCCGGGACCGGCCATCACAAATATTCAAGAGACACAGGATTTCAAGGAGCACGCGTGAGTCAATCTATCTGACCATAATTCTAATTTATAATTAATATTCAATTAATTGGGTTATCGACATACAATTATGAAAACTCTTGTTGACTTAACCTAACACTTTCTTTTTTTAGAACAAAGTTCTCTAACGCGGCTTACAGGTAGTGCGATTTAGTAGAAATCGTCACGTAATAACTCTATGTGGTGTGCGTGTTGTTTTATATGTACAGTACACCTATTTTTATGAATGTACTTCTCTGAATGGGTATCTTTCTGTATCGGACGTCACATGGCCATGCCAGGACAGAACTATTATGTACGCCAACGTGTAGACGGCTCACCAACGTAAAGAACTTCGTTCCCCCGATCGCACAATTTTGTTTTTTACACTTTCTCTCATCATAGTGTATAATTATATTTTTGTGTGAATCCTAGTTTTAAGTTCTCTACAAACTTTACAATAGTGTGGTTTGGCTGTTCAGATATTCAAGGACCTATTTGCCACAAAATTAACGCCTAGTGAACTACTTTCTGTCTGTAAGCCCATAGGAATGATCGCCGTTCTTACGAATTGGCCCATTTTTGAGCACAGCATCAGGTTTAACTAGATAACATCAAATCTCAGTGGTACCCATATTAGTTGTTATTATTATTAAACTATCAAAAATATTTTTCATGTAGTCAGACGTAAAAGTTTCACATATTGCACAAAAAACATTAATATACTTTTCCACTGTTATAATTTTATTTCTACTGACCGGTTTCACCTCACGGCATCATCAGAGATTTTGTGCAATATGTGTAGCAGATTCCACCAAGTGCCGTCAATCGACAGTCATCATTCACCGAGACTTTTCCCAACTCAGTGGGGTCGGCTTTTCCAGTCTAACTGCGATTCGGCTGAACATCAATATTTTCCGTGAAGCGACTGCCATCTGACCTCCACAACCCATGGGCGATATCGAAGTTCTGTAGTTAGACCGGTCGGATTTTTGATTTAGGGCTCCAACTACCCCTAACGACTGCCATAGATGTTAGTATGACAACCGGGACCGACGGCTTAACGTGCTCTCCGAGGCACGGAAGGCTCTCATTGTCTTAAGAAATGGTCACCCATCCTAAGACCGGCATTGTCGGTTACCACTAGACTACGAGCCCCGCCGTCAATCGACACTATAAATAGAAAAAGTTTAACATACATTTTAACAGTAGGTAAGATTATTTCTGTTGATTTATCCAAAAACATTTTTAATGATCTTGGTTACTGGATCATCAGATAGAATGTTTCTTTTTACCATAAGAATAGAAAAACAAATACCTACTACCCTCAACACTCCTCGTTATTGTTGTTCATTCTGTACGTGCGAAGTAAATGACAAGACGAAAGCTTATGAAATATAACTTCCAAATTCGTCAAGAAAATAAAACAAAGGCACAAACGGAACTTCCAATCGATGACACAGTTGCAAAATTTGTTTTATCTTTTAGCAAAACTACTTGGAACAGAAGTACCGATAGTTTGTTAAAGTAAAAAGTTTCAGAAATAATACTGAACAGTTCTCAAGAACACGTAACATTTTCTGCCGTATTATGTGATTATTTTTGTTTCGAAGAATTGTGATAGCGCAGTTTCTATGAAGACTGAGAATTCTCAACTACAAAAAAAAAACGCTTTACGTGATGCTCGAACGAACAAGAGTCACAACTGTTTGGAAAACAGAGTATTTTATTTAATACTAGTGGTCACCCGCGACTTCGTCCCCGTGGTAATTTGGATTTTTTCCCGTTCCCGTCGCGCCGCCTCATATTCACACAATATCTTTATAAATTGTAGCCTATGTGTTATTCTGATGTATAAGCTATACTTATTATTGTAAAGTTTCATTAAAATCCATTCAGTAGTTTTTACGTGAAAGAGTAACAAACATCCATCCATCCATACTTACATACTCACAAACTTTCGCGTTTATAATATTAGTAGGATTTAATGCCATGTGGATTTTTTATTTATTTATTATACGGGCTGTATCTAATGAACTGTTATAGTTAGAAAGTTAAAATTTTCATAGATGATGTATTTATGTTGCCGCTATAACAACACATACTTCCCCCAACACGGCCTCCCATACCACAAACGTGATTATTTGGCGTTTTGGTACGGAATCCTATGTGCGCGATTCCGACTCGCACTTGGCGGAGATTTTTTTCATCACTGATATGGACATTATTTCAATCCCTTGTAAAGGTGACCTAAATAAATTTACAGTCGTGAGACGCTAGAACTTTTATTTGGAAAATTACATGTAAGAATTCCAAAAATGTATAAATAAAAACTAGAATTTAATGTGTATGTCTCTTAGACTCGATGATAGCCCCCCTTTTACATCATCATAATACTGTCATTTATAGAATACTAGCGGACTCCGGCGGCTTCGCCCGCTTAACAAATTAGGTATATACACAAAAACCTTTCTCAAGAACCACTCTATCCATTGATGAAAACCGCATCAAAATCCTTTGGGTAGTTTTAAAGATTTAAGCATAGCGATATTTTTTTTATAATATGTTATGATAAGTGAAAGTCATAATCTCTCAGCACTATGTGCGCGTTCAAACAACTCCTTTTGCTCGATGTTTTCAGCAATATAATATTAGTACCTACCTGAAAACTTTTAGCACACGGTTTAAGTTTCAGAATGATGGTATATCTAATTTTAACTGCCTCGGTGGCGCAGTGGTATGAGTATGCGACTGCTGTCCCTGACGTCCCAGGTTCGATTCCGGATCGAATCAAATATATGTGTAATCTACAAATATTTGTTTCGGAGTTTGGGTGTCTTCTATGTATAATATGTATGTATTTAGAAATATATAAGTATGTTTATCAGTCATCTAGATCCCATAGCATAAGCTTATATTAACTTAATTTGGGCTAGATGATGTTGTGTTAGAATGTCCAAAAAATTTTTATTTCTCATTATTATTTTAAAATTTGAATCACAAAAACTATAATAGTCTTGGGAGGGACTCGAACCAGCCCAAGACTATAGTTAGACTGATCCCTTTCCAGGAGGAACGTTCTACCAACTGACCAAGGTACCACTACACATGGTGTATCGTATAACAAGCGCAGGTGTACTTTTTGGGTAACGTTGATCGATGATGAGGGTCCCAATCAGTTGGTGTCGTATACAAATTTTTATTGTACCTTTACGACCTTCTCATATTTTGTGAATGATCGCCTAATTGATTGATAAGCCAAGGTAAGTAATTCGCTTTTATGGAGTAATTAAATAAAGCTACGAAGGGATACACAGTAGCGTTTGATAAATTGCAGATTTTGTTCAGTAAATTCCTTATTACCAAGTAGAACAGAATCATGAAATATTGCCGTTTGGGCAACTTAAGGTACCTGTGTGCTGGGGAGGTTGTATAAGGGCTCCCTAGTTTCTAAATATTTGCTATAGAGAACTTTCTAATCGACTGAACCCATAAAATCCAATACTTTTGCCTCTGGTTATATGTTCAAGGAATAGGAAAACTTATTCTTATTTTGAGATTTTGCTAAAAGTCTAACTGATGATCACTGATGAACACTTTTGTGGTATGTGGGGCTTTTGGAAGCCATCCCATTGACGCAACCCTTTAGGTTCTAAAGGGATAGTTGTGATAATGATATCGTGTGAATCCAATACACTGTATTTAAGGTTACAGTGTTTTGACAAGGCGGTTATTGGATTTACACGGTACTATGATGATAGAATATCCTCTTTCTAAAGTTAAGAGAGAGGATATTGTATTATGTATTCAAAACTGTTTCTTTGTTTTTAGAATTTGGGCAACATTTTTAGCACTCGGATAGTGCCCATAGGGTTAAATTGTTTAAGTTGATCGTGGTAATGGCTTAACTTAACAATATTGTTACTAACTAATACATGCGGTTCTACCAACGTTGTTTCAAACTTTTGATCTTTTAAACACTTATTTTGGGGATATTATAGTATGTACTTAAGTCTTATTAAATGTGCCAATGTATAAAATTGAGAACAAATAAATAGAAATATATTTTTAATAGAAGACAGATTTTTAAATGTGATATCACTGGCAGGTACTTTATTATAAATGTTTGGTATATGAAGTTTTCTTTTTCAAAATAAATGGTAATTTTCTATAGGTGTATTACGTGTGGTGTACAAACATTCTAGTTAGAGAACTGTGACCCACATAATGAGTCATTGAGTCTTATCTTGAGTCTACAGAGGCCAAAACAAATTTGATACGATAAATAACCCTAAAGCCGAGTCTTGCTCTTATTAACTTTATTACTACTATTACTGTACCCAACTTTATGGAGAACTTTGAGTAGGTAACGTTGTTTGTGTCTTGAACAGATAAGCAATCCAATACTATTCTGGTACGAGTATATCAGGTTCATCGAAATTATACATACAAAAAAGAATGTTAATGGCAGATAATTTCAGTGCCTTTCATCCACATTTAATTTTGCTTGCATACTTTCTTACGATACGATCTCAAATAATTCCAATTTATAGTGACTTTCTAAGGGTTTGTCTCTGAATCTGCTCATTTAAGTAAATTATTAGGTTCCGGCTCAATACAATAGAAATAAGCTAAGGTTGGAG